>JZSA01008007.1:0-19563 GCA_000956155.1 Cotesia vestalis
AAAAAAAAAAAAAAATAAAGTTCAAAGCTCAAATCTTTGAAGTTAATTTTTCAAAAAATCTTAAAACCCAAAAAAAAAATGAACGATCTATAAATTAAAAGCAATAGATTGAAAAAAATCTGCTGTAATTAAATAAAAAAGCTCTTATCTGAATAATATCAACACTATCAGCGAGTGTTTATCTGTCACAGGATATTGCATAGTGTACTATAGATATATATATATATATATATATATGTAAGAGGGATTAGGAGAATAGTTATAATTTTAGTATTGTGGGCACGCGACTTACACACATGCACTTTTATTAATGGTGGTTGGCGCGCAGTCAATTGAGAACGTGCGCGCGCGGTTATATACAACTTGGGCCGTTATCTGTAGCGGACTTGCTCGATCACGTTTTTATTTATGGAACACACACCTCGATGAGTGGTTGCTGGTGACTTGGCCCAGCATTAAGGTCTCTGAAGATACTATATACCGAGTACGGGTGCGAGTGCACTACACCAGTATAAGCACAAGCAGAAAAGCAGAAGCAGAAGCAGAAGTCAAAGCAGAAAGAGAATTGCTGCACGAATAGCCATGGGTATAATATCACATATATATATATTTATACATAGAAGTCGACATGGACGACAAGAAGCATGGCACGTACACATCGGGCATCTCATATGTACCCTATACTCTTGCCATATATATATATATATATATATATTATATCTGAGTACAAAACGCTCGAGGCTTCAGCGGTCATGCACCTGTGAGAGTGAAAGTGTCTCTTGCTATATATGCCGCATACTCAACAGCAGCCTGTACAACTCCTCACACGCAAACTATCGATGATATATATATATATATATATATATAAATATAATGAGTGCGTACCACTGCGGTACCACCGGCTGCCACGTCTTATTCATCCGTTCATTCACTCTACATTCATTATTATTTTTTAGATTCTTTACTTATATGACTCGTATGCCTGCATGATAATTATTATTACTTAATTGTTTGGTTACACGCTCGGTCAAGTAGATTATTTAGATTTTTTATCTAAACAGACATTTATTATATTATTTTTATTACATATTTGGATAAACTCATTTATTTAATTACTTTTAAAAGTAATAATTTTTTATCTCGGATTTTATTAATTACCCAGCTATTCATTCAACGGTTCATTTGTTTAAATTGTAAATCAATGAAATGAATGTCCTGAAATGATAATTTATACCTTTTGTTTAAATAATTTAAATAATTACACGATCAAAGCTTTTCACCTCACCTGTACAGAGTACTTACGAACAAAGGAGAAAATTTTTAGTAAACATACATATGTCAATAAATATATATATATATATATGTGTCGGGTGTTGAGTGTTGAATGTGTGCGCATGTATATCGAAAAGTAACAGCGAGAGCTCTCTGAATCGTATGTATCGTATATTGTACATAAACCAGTAGTGTAGGTAAGGAGCAGTACAGTAAACAGCATACAGCATACAGCATACAGCAAGAGCAATAGGAGGAGCACCGGCCTGCCCGCAGAAATTGTAATAAGAAGAGAAAGGGGAAGGGCGCCAGTGGAGGTGGACGCCACCGTCGTATCGAGTTCATTGAACTCCTACCTACAGAGCCTACAGAGCCTGCAGATCTTGAGCCTACAGAGTTAAGTGTTGAAGGGAGCAAACGCCGATCGGCGATCAACTGCAATTTACCTGTCTACGCAAGTGAAAAGGTGCCGATCGCGTCGCACGTCGACCTAATTTATCATACATTATTATTATTATTATTTTTTTATAGTTACAACATTAATCATTAACATCTGTGTACATTAATCTATCTGCTTATAATTCGAGCGAACAATTAAATTAACAATTAATTAAACATACTCTCAACAAATCAACAGATTAATGTGTTTACTCATGAGTAGTTACTACTACTACTACTACTATAATCATAATTAAAATTATTGTAGTGATATAAATATATCCAGTTATTTTTTACTTAAATTTAAATTATCTGGCTCGAAATTTTTAAATTCTATAGGTTGGTTACCGTTTATCCGTTTATCCGTTTATCCGTTTATCCGTTTATCCGTTTATCCGTTTATCCGTTTATCCGTTTATCCGTTTATCCGTTTATCCGTTGAAACCGATATAGCGGATAGATAAAAATATTCAATTGTTACCGATTTTACAAAGTTGGTATGTAAAATACGAAAATTATAATAAAATATGCGAACAAACTCTGGTAAGATTTAAGCGATATTAATATAAGCGAAACTGGGTTATCAGAACGCAGCTTGCCTTGCGGACCGGTTCTTCGTTGCCTTGGTAATTTTTTTTTTTACATTTTTATTTAAGCGATGATACAGACTTTGATAAACCATTCTCCTACGAGTTAATATTTTTTATATTATTTATTTTATTAAACAAACTATTTTTTACAAAACAACTATCATTTGTTCTACTGCTAAAAGTCATAAGTCATAACGAATTTCTAGGTCTCATCTGATATCATGCACACCGTACACAGCTGTATTAACTCTGTCATAGAAAGTTTAATTATTAACATACATACTTGTTTATTTTTTTTATTAAGTAAAACCAATATGTTGATGTAGATGTAAATGATAGAGGCGAGTGTCTAAAAAATAAAAAATTGATGGTGTGTATCAGTATTGGCAATGTGCATCGCCGTCACGTATGTGATACGGTATCGTCATCAGGTTTGAAAGAGAGAAACAGAAAGATTAAGATAAAGAAAGATGATTGGATTATTTTCATTCCATATATACAGAGAGAGTGGTTATTTATGTAGCATGTAGTATGGTCCCTCTTACGACTCCTGAACACCGTGTCCCGACAAGTAGTAACATTTCGTCGGTCAACGTTGAGATATTAAGTATCCCCGGGCTAAGAACACGATCACGCTTAGGTCACTGACAGCGCGGCTATCGCCATATCGCCGTTGTTGCTGTCGTGCGTTTCTCCACCTTGCAAGGACACGAACTTGCAGCACCAGCACCAGCAACATAGTAGTCACACACCACTGGCTGCACATGAGAAAAGACGACCGCGAGGGTTCCTGGAGAGGGAGAAGGTTCTTGAACCCTCTGGCATGTTCTTCTGCATTATAATGACAACATTTACCAAACATTTACCAACAACCAGACATAAACTTTATAAATGTTTTTTTTTTTAATACTAATTATTATTGATTATTGACACTTTGAAATTTTTTAACTAATTATTCCGACAATGTTGTAAAGAAAAAGAAAAGGGCCCCGGTGAACGGTGTGAAATATTTATTTAAAGAGCTCAATGTTGACTCGTTATTGTACGCTTGTATGTAAAGTGAAAATAAATTTTTTTCCACTGGAAGGAGACTATTTCATTGCATATCAATACATCGATGTGCCAGTATACAGAGAAATCGGCATACAAGTAAACCCACCAAGACTTTCAGATCATCTGCGGTGTGCATCTCTTTGCACGTAATGCACCCTGCCTACATAATTACTCTTGTTATTTATTTTATTGTTACATGTCAAGTGCATTTATATTTTATTTATTCTATTAATCTGTTATATTGCGAGAATTCAAGGTTGACTTACTTCATTTTTAATTGGTAATTTTATCAAACATTCGAAAACTTTTTAATTTCGAAAGTTTTTACAATTTACTTGTTGTAATACTGTATTATATTTTAAGTAAATCTATTAAAAATTATAGATATATATATTTTTCGTGATGCAACATTATTATAGTCAACTTTGAAGTTTGATAAAAAGTGTATAAATTAAGATAAATGCAATAGTTTAGATTTCTAGAAAACTTACTCAAAAATAATTTTTACACAGTCAAAAATTTTGTGTTAAATATTTAAAATTTATTGTGTTAAATTAACACAAAATTTTTAGTAAGTAATTTTTTATCTAGATCAACAAATCAAAATAAAAATTGAAGCTTTTAGATATATTTTACAGAAAATTAATAAATCGTAGTACTCAGAAGTTATTTAAAAAATAACCAGTTAAGGAAAAAAAATTAATTTGAATCAAGAAAATAATTTTCAAGAACTTTATCGTCTTGATTTTTCGAATTTTTCTGAGTTTAAGCAAATTTTATTAGATTTAAAAATTTTTTATCTTGATTAAAGGCAATAAAACTCTTCAAAATTATTTTCTTGGTTTAACAATTTTTCTCTTAATTAAACTTAATTGTTTTTGTTGGATTCTCTGAGCAAAAATAAATCCCAGTTACAAACTTTTAGTTTTATATTTTCGATATTTTGATCTTAGAAATATTTATTTTAACATAATAGTTAGTCTGCGACTAAATTCTGTCAAGTAACGACACTTCTCTCGATACGATTCCTTTTTAAAATAAAGATTCTATTTGAATCAATCTTGTATTTTCTCTTTACTTATTATTAATCCTATCCATAACTTCCTACAGTTTTTCTGTGCTAAGGTTTGTGTTTTGTGATAATTTTAAATTGTTATAATTTCTGATTTATTTAAATAATTTGACTAATTTTCAAATTTGACCTCGAGAATTATCTAAAGAATAATTATGTTTAATTTCATTGAAATTTGTTAATTAATTATAAAAGTTAGCATCATGATAAGTCGTGTTATAAATTAGCTCGACAAGCTAAATTGTAAAATAAAAAAATTTTTTTTCCAAAATCCTTCATAAGTACAAATGCAGTAGTTAGATTTTTCTAAAAAGTACTAAAATTAATTAAATATATTAATAAATTCCAGACAATGATTCACAGATTTAATAAGTGTCGGACTTGGCATTCATTTATACTACTTGCATTCAGTAATTGCTCTAATATAAACATTATCAATATTTATGCGGACATAATTCATAACAACAACTAAATTACCACGGTGTAAGTGATAAAATGGATAAATTATGTAAATATAATAGTTCAATTAATAAATAATATATATTAATAAAAAACTAAAAGGATTTATTAAACGGAGCGTGATGAGAATAATAATATCTCGAGTGTTATTTTAGATACAATTATTGAAGAGACTAATTGAAGAGGATCAGGTTTCGTAATTTATTTAAAAGGCCCATGAACCATACCTTGTGTGATGATAATAATAAAAATAATCCAGTGGATCGCTCGTGCCCTTCTCAGGCGCGCGAGCGCGCGCACGGAAGCGTAAGCGGACCGAAAGTGAAAGCAACATTGAACCTTTTTAATATGTAGACACATAAAGGTAGAGATATATATGAAGAAAAAAATGAAAAAAATAAATAAAACAGAGCATGTATGGGTTGAGCGGTGCTAATTTATTCGGATCGTTCCGACAAAAGTAAATAGATATTATTTAATGAATTAATGATAGTAATGAGCAATGAATAATAATGAAATGATATATCGATGATCGATTTAATTAGATATGTTCGTATTTATTTAGCGATTGTTGGGACTACGCGTAATTAAATGAATTATTTTAATTTAAAAAGTTTAACATCGACATTATTGAATATATAGACATTCCAATTCCAATAAGATGTATATAGCTGTGTGTTACTTAAAAGTATGCGAAGATATTTTTTTTTTTTTTTTTTTTTTCTGCCGTCTGTCAGAAATAGCTAACGCACGGATTAGAATTTTAATGACTGCCGATATTTCTCAACGGACTGGTGACTGTTTCGTGTTGAAAATCTGGAATGTCGAGGTGTCTCTGTGCCAGACAAACTTTGAATGGATCAGGTGTGACGGTGACACCGGCGTTGCCTCTTAAACTGGGTAGCGACGCGCCTTCTGGCAATTTAATGTCAAAAGTGTGAAGAAGTGAGCTGAAGAATAGGAAGAGCTCCATGCGGGCAAGCACATCGCCCAAGCACATTCTACGTCCCACGCCGAAGGGCATAAAATGCTCGGGTTTACAGACTTTACCCTCTGCGGAGAGAAACCGCGCTGGTCGGAAATCTTCTGGCTCGGCCCACAGATTCGGATCCATGTGAACTGCATGGAGTAGCGGTACTACTTGCGTTCCTGCTGGTATTGTGAATCCGTTAAACTTAACGTCTCTGCGCAAACAAAGAAAACCGGTGAAATTATTTAATTTTATTAAAATAAATTGTATATTTTAATTTTTTATTTTTTATTATCCTTTTTGTTGGATAAAAAAAAAAAAAACAAACAAGTTTATTGAACTTACCTAGTAGTTGCGTGAGTGGTTCCAAGTGGTACAATACTGGATCTCCTCATTACTTCGAGAATTGTGGCTTCGGTAATTGGCAAGTAAGGAAGGTCTTCCAATGCGGGCATACGTGATCTCCCGACAATGTGGTCCAGTTCTTCTTGGACGGCTTTGGCCGCCTCTGGATGGTGGAGCATTAAAATTACAGCCCATTCCAAAGTTGTTTTCACGGTTTCCATTCCGGCAGAGAACAAATCCCCCAGTATTTGATGCATTTGACGATCTGGAAAATATAATGAGAAAAAACCAATTTTATAAAAAGAAAGTTCATCTCCTGCTTATCATCATCATCATCATCATCATCATCATGATTATTGTTATCATTATATATAAATACAAGTACTAACCGTGATTCTTTCCCTGGAACAGCATCGCCGACCTTCCCTCCGTTTGAGCTTTCTCAATTTCAACGAGATAAGCGTCCACGATATCCCTGATGTTTTCTTTGTCAAAGGTGTTGCGGTGCTCGTCAACAGTTTCTTGGAAAAATTCTGCCATTTCGGATCTGTTACGAGACAGCTTGTCGCGGACCTTGCACAGTCCAGGCAGGTACCGCATCAAAGGAATGAAGTTAACAGGAACCATTCTGCCGAAAAGTTTAAATCCTTCCTCAATTAACTCCATGAATCGGCTGAATTTAGCGTCTCCGTGTTGGAATCTAACCCCCATTATAATCGAGCAGATGACATTGCTGATTGATACGCTCAGTGTAGGTGAAAGATCTGTTGGTGCGCCGCTCTTTACTGACAGCGTGTGTATCATAGTTTCTATTTCGCGCTAAACAAATTATTTAAATTTTATAAATTAATTATATAAAATTTTTAATAATTATAAATATGAAATTTACCTTTATTCTAGTCTCCATTGATTTTCTTCCGTTTCCCATGTAAGTCATTCCGAAATATCGTAACTTTTCATGGAGGAATTTTCTCTGTTCTTTCCACATCGCGCCTTCGGTATTGACAATACCTATAAGATGCAATCAGAATACGTAATTGTTAGTACTATTATTATAAAATATTAATCAAGATGATTAGATAGTAACAAACAAATAAATAATAACTTACCATAACCGCCGAGAATATTCATAAATTCAGTGTGTGGCCTTCCGGAAAATTCTTCTCGCCGGAATGTCTCGCGGATGGTGCGATGATCGCTGAGAACAACAATTAGCTGGCTGCCGAGTTTAGCACTGAACATTGACCCGTATTCAGCAGCCAGTCGGCCAAACTGGAGATGCAAGTCACCCTTGATGAACGGAAGATAACCGAGAATGGGGAATCCCCAAGGTCCGGGCGGCAAACTTCGAAGATACCGGACCCACTGAACAAGTCTGACTAGTCCAATTACCACAATGAATACCACAAGATTGTAGACGTTGAATAAGTCTATTTTATAAACGTCTTTAATTGATCCCCAAATGCACTGTGCCGCGATTTCCACAAACATTTTAATACTTTTAAATTATTCAGTTTAAAAAAAAAAAAAAATTAAAGTTTTATTTTATTTTTTCGACCGCACAGTCTCACAAATAGTTACTAAAGTTTATTATTATTATCTCGTGATAATTGTTTGGTCTATATTTATTAATTACTGATAATAAATAACGATGTATGTTGAAAATATTTTTTTAACTTAGCTCTTAAATAATAATAATAATAATAATATTTAGAGCAAGTATTATAAATAGATAATGTGTTGTATATCTATTATAATATATGATGAAAAATTAATAATTAATAATTACTAATGACAGACAAAAAAAATATATGTATATATCGATATATACGATCGTTAGTCGTAGCAGTAGCCGTGTAGCCGCGAGATATATACTAGCGGAGAGTATAATAATAAGTGATCGCGGTGTTTGGTCGACGATACGACTGAACCGATACGATTATATTGTGAGGCGGAGAGCCCACCAGAAGAAATGAATGTATACTAACATACACCTTCTTGTCCTTGCTGTCTTATATAGTGACTCATCAACCACAGGCAGGCAGGCAGGCGACGGCAGAGCGGCGGGTATTTGACACCAGGCGTTAGAGTGGGAGGTGAGGGCGGCGAAAGAATGGATGTGCGGTCAACTTGTTGCGTTTGTAAGGGGCAATTGAGATAGTAGTGTAAGTAGTATTAACAATAATATTAACCGATACGATAGAATAGAATATGATATGATGCGATAGCAGTTGTCGATTTTTATTTTCTTGCAATAAGATTAATAAAAAAATAAGTAATGATACTGCTATTAAATTTGAATTGAACGGTCTCTACTCTGTCGAATAAAAAAACGTCTGTTGTATTTGTATATTTGTATATTTTAATATCTATACATCTGTAGACATTGCTTCTCACATATGTACCGAAAGGGGGGAAGTATGGGTCATATATACGTCAGCAAAACCGGCAAAACAGACTTACGAGGGCGGGTCCTACCGACACGGAGGTGAGCCTCTTTCGCCTCCTTCTTCTTCGTGTTATGTCCACCACCCGCTCCGCACACTACACACACACACACACACTATCCTATCCCCTTTCACAGCTCGTTAAGAGAGACCACGAACGCAACAAGGTACAGCCAGTGATGCGTGCCTTTTTTTTTCTGTTTAAATTAAATTAAAAAAAAAAAAAAAATAATTTTGATTTTCATCAATTTTGTTAATTATTTTAGTATTTAATCACTTATTATTAAAATGTATTTTTAGATAAATATAAAGATATAAATAAATATATCATGTATTTCTTTACATAAATAAATAAAAACTAATGAAGAATATATTTTTAATGATCATCAATTCCTGTTAATTATAAACAGAATAATAAAAAAAGATATATATATATATATATTTGATGAAAATAAACATTTAAACTAGATAATTAAATTCGGGTTTAAGGAACTGTTATAAAAAAAATTGATAATATTAAATCAATTCCTGATTGAAGCGTGCATTGGTTTCTCTGGTCCCTCCCCTCTCATAATTATTATAAATTTAGTGTCATATATATATATGTAGACATAAATGTTAGTATTAAAGTTATGCAATGCTCTAAGAGATAAGGTAAAGTTATAAATCAGAAAATATTTACCAGAATAATGAAATATTTAGTTGTCAAGTGTGAAAAAAATGTTAACGAATTTTCAGTTCGTTCGCCAATAATCTTGTGTCTGTCAACCGTAGCGGTCATTGAACTCGTTCCCGCTTCTCTCTCATTGCTCCTTTCTTTTTTTTTTTTGTGACTTGAATTATGCACCTCGTATTAATAATATATACAAAAACTAACTCCACTATAAATAGTAGTGAGATTTTAAATAAACTTATTAAAAATTCAAATAGAGTCTGCGTACAGCACTATTGCCTAAAATACATACCCATTTAATTCGATTATTTTGCATACGCTTAACTATTCAAACGTTTACATTATAATTCATTATATTACCGCTTACATATTAATTTGTTTAGATTATTCCCAGACTAATGTAATATAATTTTTTCAGAAAAAAAAAAACAAGATAGACACAAAAAAAAAAAACATGACAGATCCGATCTGGCGAGCCAAAATAAAAGCAAAATGAAAAAATCTTAAACGGATGAAAATAGTTTGAAATTAGTGATCCAAAAGACTTTCACAATTCTATTTTTTAATTTAAATTTTAGTAAAATCAAAAAATAAAAATAATAATTTTTTTTTTTTCCAATGCCTTATAAAAGTTTAATTTGACATTTTATTTTCTTTGGTGATATATATCATACTGTCTATTTAAATGAATTTAAATATTACGTTATGAATAATATTATCAGAGAAAATTTAATGGGCCAATTGTCAGTAGCTCAATGGCCTTTAATTATATTACATATTATAATACATATTATACAATACCGTATTATTATAATTTGGTAAAATCAAATATTTGTCGGTTATTGATTGAGCAAGAGTGTCTGTATTAATTGTGAAATACCGATTAAATTTCAACAGACATCTAAAGTATGGACATTAGTAAATCGCATTTTATAGAAGAGGAAATCCAATAGCTTAAAGAAGCAAAAAAACTACCATTAGAAAGATGTTTCTTTTTCTTCCACACCTATGTAATACACATTCTCACAAAGATATCTCAACACACAAGTTTATATATCTTCGTAGATATACATATATATCCTACAAATACTTGTCATATTATGGCTTCGGCAATTTCGACCGGTCGATGACCCCGCGCGTGCCGCACTTTCGCCCGAATCCGTAAAGCAAGAATCGACATTTCTGTACCTAGTAGGTATACCGGGTTGTAAATAGGTAGATTGCTAAGAAAGAATATACTCCGTAGAATGAGGACATTAGGAAACAAAAAAAAATTAAGTAATAAATTATATTAAAAGAAAAAGAACAAGAAGAACAAGAAGAAGAAGAAGAATGAGCGGAAGAAAAAAAAAAAAGCATTTTTACGCTGCGATTTTTAAGCTCTCGTGGATTAGACGCGGCCCATTATACCCAATCCAATCCAATCCAATCCAATAATATATATAAAAAATTTATAAGAGATGTATTGTATATACAATATAGAATTTTACCGCCAAAGATTATAATTTTGTCAAGGTTTCCTTGTAATCTATCAACATTCTTTTCCCACTTTACTCTCTCACTCAAATTCCTTCTTTCTCTCCTGCTTCTGATTATATCCGTAATTTGACTTACGACTCAGCATACCATTGACATATATGTGCATATAATTATAATATTTTAGAACCTTTCTATCACAGACATTTACAAATCTATCCTGTGTGTATCGATAATAATTATCATTTCGACGAATAGTTAAATTTCCCGTAATTCTGTTACTAATTATACGAAATATTTTAAAATTCATTGAACTTTTGAAGGACTCACATCCGAAGAATTCGTAACTATTTTGTAATTATCGGTTAAAAACTAATTACAATATAGTTAACTCGAAAAAAAAAAAATTTATCAATATCAGTTTGTCAAATTATTGTCAGATTGTTATCATATTTACAAAGAAAAAGTAATTACATAAATCGACTAACGTCATAACTCATAACTTATGACTGAACGATTAGGATAACAATGAAGCTATTAAGTAATAAATAATATGATGGAAAGAGATAATGCATATTAAAGTATTAATAAAAATAAAACGAGGAAATATGTTATCGGTTAAAGTTTATTACTCAAAAGGTGAACTGGTGATATGTTAATAAATTGTAAATTAATATTCAAATAATAATAATTAAATTCATTTGGATAATAAAATTTTTCTAAGTGAATGCTTGCAGTACACTTTATAGATGATGTATATATATTGATGATAGTTACACGCAAGACAGACGATATTTAGCTTCAGGCAAGTCACGTGCGACGTCACATTACATATATATATATATAAAAAAATATATATAAGAGTAAGTAAGTAAGTAAGTATACGAAATGTCGCTCTCGCTGTCGTTGAAGCGCGAGGGAAAGGCTGTAGTGCGATGCAATGTGCCTGCCGCCAAGCAAACCGTATGACACCAAGCAAAGCACCAAGCCAATAAAATAGTGGGAGAAATAGTATGCACTTAGAAGGGCAATGCACTTTCAACAATAACAAACTTATCCTTAATGGTGTGTAAACCTCAACTAAAGCTTTATCTCATTTTTATTATTACTATTTCTTCCTTTAATTACTGTTTTCATTTTCGATTTTTTTTTTCTTATCATTATTAAACATTTAAAATTTCACATTAGATTTTTTTGTACTAAAAACTCACTATTAAATACTAATTAAGATAAACAATTAAATAGAAATTCTAAAAAGCGTGTGTTGATAATTTACAATATCTAAAATGGGAAATACCCATGTTTTTATGTAGCTCGCGGCTTTATATCATTTTCTTAAACTACTGGCCTAGATCCAATTTTTGTCTATTCTAAAGTAAAGGTAATTACAACAATCTGAAATAATAACTTATCATTATTATCATGATTCACCTGTATTGTTTTTAAATTTTTAAATAGCTTGTATGGATTTATCACTGTGACTAATTGCCATTGAAATATTTCTTAAACATTTATTCATATTTATCAAAGTAAACGACATTACTATATTTACTATCATTAATTTACTATTTACTGATATACACTTTTAACTATTATTATAATTATTGTGCAAGTATTAATGACCTTTGAATACTATTGAGTACGTGTACTTGTATTTTATAACTTCCTATTCGACTCGTATTACGTCGGTGAGTAAACTTGCTGGTTAAAACCATTTTATTTTTTAACCAACGTGCAGTTATATGATCTACTAGTATAATCACAAGATGCTGATGTATGCATGTGAATTGTCTAGTCTGTTAAATATCTCAATCCCCCAGGCCTATATCAAATTTTTTTCATTGATAAAAATAATTAAGTCATTTACATTCAATGGGTCCAATTACTGCTCATATTAAAAAAAAAAATATTTTTATTAATTTTCAGAAATTTAGTACAATTATTCATTAAAAATAATAATTTCAATTTGATTTATGCAGTAATTTTTTTTTTTCATCAAAATAAACAAGATAACATATTTAAAAATAATTTATTTAGTTTTTTTTTATGGTACACGGCGAAAAAAATATAGGGATTTTTCCTGTAATTACATGGAAATTTTTTCTTTATTAACATGATAGAAAATCCATGTGACCGACAATATATCACTGTTTTACTTTTAAATGATCTGTAATTGCTCGAATGAGCAAATTACAAATTTATTACATAAATTTTAGTCGGTTTGTGATAAAAAAATTCGAGGAAATTTTTTTCAAATTTTGCTTTAGATTTCAAAAAAATTAAAAAATTCAGCAGATTATGGCTTAAATTGCCATAACTTTTTCAAAAATTGATTTATCAGGACGTTTTTTTTTTTTAATTTTTTTTTATTAAATGTTCTTTTTGAAAAAAAAAATTAATTTTTAGATTTTCCGAAAAAACTCCGAATTTCTCGATAATAAAAATTTTTTCTTTCTTTCATATAAAACTTTGACATTTTCTACAAATATCCTGAAAAATTTCAGAATGGTGTTTTTTCGATTTCTATTTTTTTTGGATTGAAAAAAAAATTTTTTTCATGTCATTTTCCAATGTCACATGGATGATATTTCTATCATGTTAATAAAGAAAAAATTCCTATGTTAATATTGTAAAAATTTCTTTGCAAAAATAGGAAAAATCCCTTGGATTTAAAACAGACGAGAGAAGAGTATAGCTGGAGAGATAATAGTATATAGTAGGAATTTAAAAAGTATTCGAGATTGATAATCTTGTTGACACTTCTTAACAACTTTTAAAATGGATCCTTCCTAGAAGCTCATTCGCTGAAAAATTCAAGGTGATTATTTTGGATGAACTTAAAAATGTTTTTTTTTAGTGCGCGCCTAGTGCCGATCTTTCTCAGTAATAGGCGCATAGAGAAGAATTCATGAGAACCAAATCAGAGAGAGTTATGATGCCGCACTGATAATTGTGCCAGAATGCTCTGGCAGTATACAGAATATATATATATATATATATAGAGGTAGATGAGAAGAAGAAGAAGAAGAAGAATTCTTCTTAAGAGAATAGTGGGTTTAAGATGCACACACCTTAATGCTCACAACCAGGCCACCCTGTTGTTGAATTTTGGATGTTGGATGCTGGGCGATCATCTGCCCAGCACAATTCTCAGCTCTTGTTTTTATTATCCTAGCGTTATCTTTGCTTTATTTTTTGGTGTGCTCCTATCCTCGATTATAGTTTAGCTTGGACACTATACAGACTGTTGCTGTATGCTACAGCTCGGTCCTTCCGAGAAATGATGAAACACACATTCTTATATGCACGCGCGTATCCAACCGAACCAACAAAAACAAAACTAACTCGAAAATAGAAAAAAATAATCGATCAACAGAAAACAAAATGAACAAAATAATATTACTTTAAAAGTAAAAGGAAGTAAAGTCCTTCGCGCTGCACAACGCTGATTCATCCCAGATTACCAAGGATAGATAGATATATATGTATAATATGTAGTATGCACGTGCTCCAAAAGATGATGCTTTCAAATGTATAATATACATTGTTTATCCAAAGTTATTTTATAATTTACACAAAATTATAAAATTTTTTGAATGTAAAAATGAAAAAAAAAAAAATTATTAAAAAGCTACTGCTGTTAAATAGACGCCGGTGCAATCTATTGATGGCTCTTTGGCCATCAAACTTTTGATTCTTCCTTTTCATTATAATAATTGGTGATTCATGCACATAATAACATGTTGTGGAGATATTTTTCGTACCTTCGGGATGAATATCATTAACGTAAATGCGTCATGGGGAGGGTTATATCTATATATGCGTGCCCATGCACTGGATGCGTGCACAACGTCACGAACTAATATAATCTTCTTCTTCCAAATCAAATGACACACCGTGGCTCTGACGCAAACTTTTCGTCCGATACCATGATGATACATTCCAAATAGAAAAACAAATTGTTTTTATACTTCTAAGCTATTTTTAGACTGTAAATATTTATAAACACGGGTGATAAACCTTATAAAAATCTTTTTTTAGCCTGGTGTGACTAACACGCTGGGAATTTTATTGTAATAATTATAAACACATTTATTTTTATTATATCAATATAAAATATTGATGTTGTTATCAATATTCGGTCATTTTTTTCCTCTCTATACTTCTTCGATGCTAAAAAAAATAATCCACCCAATATTTTTATTATATACTGACGACATGGAAATTTTTTCTTTATTAACATGATAGAAAATCCATGTGACCGACAATATATCACTGTTTTACTTTTAAATGATCTGTAATTGCTCGAATGAGCAAATTACAAATTTATTACATAAATTTTAGTCGGTTTGTGATAAAAAAATTCGAGGAAATTTTTTTCAAATTTTGCTTTAGATTTCAAAAAAATTAAAAAATTCAGCAGATTATGGCTTAAATTGCCATAACTTTTTCAAAAATTGATTTATCAGGACGTTTTTTTTTTTTAATTTTTTTTTATTAAATGTTCTTTTTGAAAAAAAAAATTAATTTTTAGATTTTCCGAAAAAACTCCGAATTTCTCGATAATAAAAATTTTTTCTTTCTTTCATATAAAACTTTGACATTTTCTACAAATATCCTGAAAAATTTCAGAATGGTGTTTTTTCGATTTCTATTTTTTTTGGATTGAAAAAAAAATTTTTTTCATGTCATTTTCCAATGTCACATGGATGATATTTCTATCATGTTAATAAAGAAAAAATTCCTATGTTAATATTGTAAAAATTTCTTTGCAAAAATAGGAAAAATCCCTTGGATTTAAAACAGACGAGAGAAGAGTATAGCTGGAGAGATAATAGTATATAGTAGGAATTTAAAAAGTATTCGAGATTGATAATCTTGTTGACACTTCTTAACAACTTTTAAAATGGATCCTTCCTAGAAGCTCATTCGCTGAAAAATTCAAGGTGATTATTTTGGATGAACTTAAAAATGTTTTTTTTTAGTGCGCGCCTAGTGCCGATCTTTCTCAGTAATAGGCGCATAGAGAAGAATTCATGAGAACCAAATCAGAGAGAGTTATGATGCCGCACTGATAATTGTGCCAGAATGCTCTGGCAGTATACAGAATATATATATATATATATATAGAGGTAGATGAGAAGAAGAAGAAGAAGAAGAATTCTTCTTAAGAGAATAGTGGGTTTAAGATGCACACACCTTAATGCTCACAACCAGGCCACCCTGTTGTTGAATTTTGGATGTTGGATGCTGGGCGATCATCTGCCCAGCACAATTCTCAGCTCTTGTTTTTATTATCCTAGCGTTATCTTTGCTTTATTTTTTGGTGTGCTCCTATCCTCGATTATAGTTTAGCTTGGACACTATACAGACTGTTGCTGTATGCTACAGCTCGGTCCTTCCGAGAAATGATGAAACACACATTCTTATATGCACGCGCGTATCCAACCGAACCAACAAAAACAAAACTAACTCGAAAATAGAAAAAAATAATCGATCAACAGAAAACAAAATGAACAAAATAATATTACTTTAAAAGTAAAAGGAAGTAAAGTCCTTCGCGCTGCACAACGCTGATTCATCCCAGATTACCAAGGATAGATAGATATATATGTATAATATGTAGTATGCACGTGCTCCAAAAGATGATGCTTTCAAATGTATAATATACATTGTTTATCCAAAGTTATTTTATAATTTACACAAAATTATAAAATTTTTTGAATGTAAAAATGAAAAAAAAAAAAATTATTAAAAAGCTACTGCTGTTAAATAGACGCCGGTGCAATCTATTGATGGCTCTTTGGCCATCAAACTTTTGATTCTTCCTTTTCATTATAATAATTGGTGATTCATGCACATAATAACATGTTGTGGAGATATTTTTCGTACCTTCGGGATGAATATCATTAACGTAAATGCGTCATGGGGAGGGTTATATCTATATATGCGTGCCCATGCACTGGATGCGTGCACAACGTCACGAACTAATATAATCTTCTTCTTCCAAATCAAATGACACACCGTGGCTCTGACGCAAACTTTTCGTCCGATACCATGATGATACATTCCAAATAGAAAAACAAATTGTTTTTATACTTCTAAGCTATTTTTAGACTGTAAATATTTATAAACACGGGTGATAAACCTTATAAAAATCTTTTTTTAGCCTGGTGTGACTAACACGCTGGGAATTTTATTGTAATAATTATAAACACATTTATTTTTATTATATCAATATAAAATATTGATGTTGTTATCAATATTCGGTCATTTTTTTCCTCTCTATACTTCTTCGATGCTAAAAAAAATAATCCACCCAATATTTTTATTATATACTGACGGCTTTTTTTTTTTAATTGGATAATTGTTTAATTTCACGGTTCAAAATACTTCAACTCATAAATATAGTATTTAAAATTGTTTTTTAATTTTATAAAAAATAAAAAAAAATTTTTATGTCAATTTTTTGATAAAAAAATATTTTAGACAAACAAAGTGGAACTTTTTTTTTTTTACCATTGAAATACGGAAAAAACATCAAAAGTCGGTAACCTTTTGTCCGTTTATTTCATTACCAATTTTTGATCGACATAAAGTTTTTATTGACCCCAAATGCTTTAAAATTAATTGACAATTTTATTTTTACAAACTTTAATGATTTTCGAATAAAATTTTTATTATACTTCAGTGGTAGTACGAGGTGTTGACCGGGAAGTAATTCTCGATACTTTTAAAAATTTAAGAATATTTTCGATAGTTTTTTTAGCCTAAAAGTATTTTTAAAACTTTTCAGAAAAATCTTTAGCATTTTAAAAGAGTCACAATTTCTATTCCGAAGCACTGCTTATCTTCTTTGAATCCTCTTTCAACCTCTATATCTTTAAAACCAACTCCTGAAGTGTGGTGCTTTGAGGATTAGTATAAATGTAAATTTTCTATTGGAAAAATTTTTAAGTTTACATTGGAAAGAGAAGGGAAGGCGAAACGGGAAACTTTAAAAATTTCGTAATCAAAATTTTTATCTCCTAAAATCTATAAAAATATTAAACACTAATATTCTTCTAATTTTTATCTGGTAAAATGTTTCTGATGTAATTGTTAACGTTATCGTGTATTACAAGGAATTTTTTGACATTTTAACTAAGATTTTTTTTTTTTTTTCAGGAAGCTTGAAAATATTTTTCCTCACCAATTTTTACAATTGTTTGACGGTGTTCAGCTAAAATTCAATCAGTAAACCAAAATTTCTATCGTCTTTCTTTTTTAAAAATTTTTCAAATCAATTTTATGCCTCAACATTTTTTTCTTTAATATGATACTATTTAAAAATGTAAATTTTACATCATCATTTATGTAATTTTCACAAGTAATTTTTTTTCTGTGTGGAGTTATGTCGTCCGTAACATGAAAGCCACACTAACTGTTATTTATTCACTGAAAAAAAAATTAACTTGTTTTGAAAGCAAAATTCTTAAACTAAGAAATACTTTTGAAGGGTTTAATTCGCTTGAATCAAAAAATTCTTCAATTCCGTAAAATTTACTTAAATCAAGAAAAATTTCTCAGCCCGAGAATTTTTCTCTTAAATCAAATTGAGGAGCTGATTTTCAAAAAGGTATCTTTTAATATTTTAAAAAAGCAGTTTTTTGAACTTTTTAATATTAATTACTTCAAGAACTATAAAGATTTCGGATTAAAAATCAAATTGTAGCTTCATAACCGACAGCACTTTCTAGCTAAACTAGAAATTTAAATAGCGCGCTACGCGCGCGCCTTAATTTCGACCAATAAGGAATCGGGGACCATATTTTTTCGATATTTCGATATATTTCGATACTAACCAACTTCAACTCAGTCATGAATTTTATATTTTAAAATTAAAAAATAATTAGTTTCTTGTCTCGATTAATCAAAAATGAAAAGATACTCAATTAATTTTGTTTTTAATGTATGAATTAGATTTTCTTCATTTACAAAGTGCAGAATTTCGTTGACTTGGCCAAAATAACTAACCACCACTGCTAGACTCAATAATCAAGTAAGTAAACTCTACTGAATATAAAAAAAATCCTTAATTAATCTAATTTAAATAATTATTAATTAATAGATGCAAGCCTTAAATATTTGCAACGCAACTAGTCAAATTTACTGAGGACTATTGGTCTTTTCGAACTGTCTGAAGAAACTGTTTGATGACGATAATAGCGTTACTTTAAATCGTAAGTACTTACAAAGTAATTAAATTAATCTAAAAAGTAAATAATTAAATGAGTATTTACTGATAAATAATCTTTCGGAATAACAAAACTGAATGGATTGTTTTTGAAAGTATTAGTCATTATAACGAATGTTATTTTTTATGTGAGTAATTGTTTCTATGAATGACAGTGATTTTAATCATAAAAAGTAAATAATAAATAAAAACAGTCGATAAGAAGCGTCAAAACAAAATATTTTGGACGTAATAGCGGTGTTATCACATTGCTGAAATAAATGATGA
Source organism: Cotesia vestalis (assembly GCA_000956155.1). Classification (NCBI taxonomy): domain Eukaryota; kingdom Metazoa; phylum Arthropoda; class Insecta; order Hymenoptera; family Braconidae; genus Cotesia; species Cotesia vestalis. Next base: position 19,299 of record JZSA01008007.1, read on the forward strand.
CCTACAATGATTTAGAATTTGGTGCATCAACGTTTAAGATTTGGCGGTTTTACGATGCTGATAAACCAACCAAAGAAGATTATAAATATTGAGAATGAGAATAAGAGATAATGATAAAAAACGGGTACATATGTATGAGATTTTAAATTGAAGCCAAGGTCCCTTGTAAACGCATATTGTGGGCCAATGCATAGGCGTCGAAATACCGCGACACAACCAATCGAATGTTACGTAGGTCATGCGCGCAACGACTTGTTTTTTTTTT
>JZSA01008010.1:0-22703 GCA_000956155.1 Cotesia vestalis
GGGAAAAAAAAAAAAAAAAAAAAATTCATATGAATTTATAATAATTAAACGCGCTGTTTTATTATCCTTCAACATATTTTGTTAAAAAAAAAAAATAAATTTTATTTATTAAATTTCATTAAGACCGTACGCTCACATTAAAGCTAAAATATTGAGAGTTAAAAATATGAACGGCAACAAGAAAACGATCAACCAAAATTTTACCCTTCTTTTAAGATGAAATCATAAAACTGGACCGCAAGGAAAAAAAGAAAAATGTCAATGGAAAACCAGCTATCAAGAGGAACTTGAGAAGAAATAATACAAGAGGTACAGGACGTCCACGTAATGCTGCCGGTGTTGGAACTAAAACTTTTAACGCAAATTTTAAGAAGAATTTTAAAAATGGAGTTACTGCTAACGCGAAAAAACGCAACCAGAGTCAGGCTTGGCGGCTACAGAGAGGCCGAAATGTTAATCAACCCAACAGTGGGTTTGTTACTAAGAGATACAAACAGCAAAATGGAGTTGTTAAGAGAGCCAAGCCTGGATTTGCGCTGAAAAATAAGCAACAGCAACAGCAGATTAACAAGAAAGCGCTCGCTGTTCGTCGCACAAAAAACCCGAGATTTGGATTGACCAGATCGAGAAGTCGTAACAACCTTTCTACGATTCCCGTTAAAAATTTTTCGACCAACTCTCGAGTACTCAAGAAAACAAACAGCCTACCGGATTTGCGTAACCCCAATTCGGTTCACAATCGTCTGGGATATCAGAGTCTAAATCAAGTTGCGTACAGAAATCGCGTTAAGAGAGCTAAAAAATTGTTACTTCAGCTTCAGAATAAACAGAAGCGCGCCGACGATCAGCTGGTAATTTATTTAATTATTTATTTAAGCTGTAATTAATTTATTTGTTATTAATTAAGACAAGGTTTTAATTATAATTTATTTTTTCAGGTGTATCGCCCGGCAAAAGCACTGACAGCATTACAACGACGCGCAATCGAGCGTCGCCAACAACAACAACTCTTATCAACGCAACAAAGGATGTACAACGCCGGTGGACTTCGTTCTGATCAAATATTACGCACTCAGCGGCGTGCTCAATACGCCCAGAAACTCATGAGACAAAAGTAAACTATTGTATACTTTTTAAAAAATTTTTTTTTATTATCAGCTTGTCAGGTCGTGATATTTAGTCATTTTTTTTATCAGCTAATGCGTTACTCGGAATTCGAGTAATTATCTTTTAATGGCCTAGATAAAGTACGTCTAAGCATGACCCTGAAGTTGAAAGATTTAAAAAATATTCTTAAAATTTTATCGCAATTAAATTATTATTGAAAAAATTTTATTAAAAAATTTCACGTGTGAAAATTAATAAAAATTACAAGCAAAATTTTTAGAAGCATTTTTAGGTAGATTTCATAGAAATCAATCTTTTGCATTGGTCCTCATGTCGGAATTTTGTCGTAATATCTCTTAACTAGTAGAGTAAAGGTCAAAAATAACGTTAGTCAAATAATGTATATATGTATGTAATATAACGAGGAATGTTGCCGCGATTGTGTCTACAGTTCTTGGCGGATCTAGATGAAATTTGCCACACATATTCTTTGGACAATAAAATGATAGCTCTTAAAATTGATCAAAATAGTAAAAATTATGACATTGAAGTTGGCGTTTAAAAATTATTTAAAAATTTTATAGTAATGCAATTATTATAAAAAAAAAAAAAAAATTAAATTAAAAAATTCCACATGTGAAAATTAATAAAAATTTTTAGAAGCATTTTTTTATTGTAATTGATTTGTTACAAAAATTTTTAAAATTAACAGCTGACGGCTAACTTCAATATTATCATCTAAGCCTATTTATTAAAGTCTTTTAAAATTATTTATTAATTTTTTTTTTATTTTTTAGCGCTACTAGAATGAATCCAAACGTCAATTTTATGTGTACTCTTGGAGATGAGTACAGCATGAACCGCCAGATGACTTTCAACCCAGCTCCGCCTCGTAATTTGGCAAATATGCGTCATATGTCTCGAGAACGGTCACCTTTCAGACCCACTATGCAGAACTCTGTAATTTTTTTTTTATTTTTAACAACCTATGAGTGATAAAAAAAATATCTTACATTATTAAAAGCTAAAAAATTTAGAGAATTTGCGTAAAAAATTTTTATCGCTCAATGGGGTTCAATTGTGTAATTATTTATATTAATAGATAATAATTATCTCTGTATTTTTATTTCAAAACAGCTTCCAAGACCACAATTTATAAGATCACGAAGCCGTTCACGGTCTCGCTCACGCAGCCGTGCCCAAACTGTGGCGTCAATACCCGCAAATCCTGACGACCGGACCTTCAGCCAAGTTATGTACAGTGTTTCCAACAATCTTGGAGTTACTGGCAGAACTCTCAACGACAGATTTAGCTTTTAATTAATTAATTAATTAACTAACTTAATTATAATGATATTAATATTAAAATATATTTATCAAAGACTGCGTCAGGCGTTTAAATCATGGTTAGCAGCAATTTAATATGCGTAATCGTACTAAGTGTATGATCTATTGTGCTGATGCACGGGTGTATAAAATATTCTATAAAAGAATCGATTGATTACATTTAAATTTAAGATATTAATATTAAGTTTATTCAATTTTTTGTTAATTTAATTTAGTATAGACTAAATTTTTTCGTTGATTCAATTAACTCATTTTTTTTTATTTATATTGTAATGTAATCTTAATTTTTATTTTATTTCAATTGAGTGAAAATAAATTTAAAAAATAACAAGTTTTTTTCTATTTGTTATATTTATCTTCAACAAACATTGTTATAGCTTATTTACTTAAAAATATTTACCTCTTTTTATCAAATGAAAATTAAGTTTGCCGTCATCTAAACGTTTTTATAATTTTTTTTATTAATAAAACTATTTAAAAAAAATTAAAAGAAAAAATTGCACATGCAGAAAATTTTTAAAACTACACATGCAATTTTTTAAAAATGTTTTTTTGTTATAATTTAATAAATGAAAAAAAAATTAAAAACGTCGGATAACTATGAAAATAAAGTTGGCCGACATTTAAAAATTTTCATACTTTTTTAATTAAAAAAATGATAAAAAATTTTATAAACTGTAAGTGCAATTTAAAAAAAATTTTTTTTAGTTTAAATTTAATAAATTAATCAAAATCAAAAAATTAAAATTTTCGGCTAACTTAATAGGAAAATTAAGTTAGTCGACATTAAAAAATTTTAATAATTTATTTTATTGAAAAATTATTTTTAAAAAAATAAAAGAAAAAATTACACATGCAATTTTTTCAAAATAATTTTTTGTTATAATTGAATAAATGAAAAAAAAATCAAAAAATTAAAAACGTCGGCTAACTTTAGTGTTGTTAATTTTCAATGACAGTGAAGTTAGCAGACGTCTGAAAATTTTTGATTTTTTTTAATTAATTAAATTACAACTAAAAAGATATTTCTAAAAAATTACACTTATAGTTTTTCAAGTTTTTTACAGGTGAATTTTTTTTTTTTTTTGCTATAATTTATTTGTTAAAAAAAATTAAAACTATTGTGAAGTGACAGCTAAATTTAATGTCATAAAAATTTCTAATGACTGTCAACTCAAGTGTCATAAATGTTTTTCAATAAAAATTTTTAAATGTCGGCTAACTTTATTTTCATTAAATATAATAACACTGAAATTGACAGATATTAAAATTTTTTTTGGAATTTTATAGCGATGAAATAATTAAAAAAAAATTTAATCATAAAGTTTCACATGTGAAAATTAAATGACATTAAATTTAGCTGTCACTTGAAAATTTTTTAATTTTCTTTAACAAAAAAAATTATTTTAAAAAAATTACATTTTTAATTTATTAAAATTTCTACACGTCCATTTTTTTAATAATTTTTTTTGCTATAATTTATTTGTTAAAAAAAATTAAAACTATTGTGAAGTGACAGCTAAATTTAATGTAATTTTATAATAATTAAATTATTATAAAATTCTAAAATAATTTTTAATTTCCGTGAACTTCAGTGTCATAAGGTTAGTTGTCAGCTGTTAATTTAAAAAATTTTAATAATAAATCAATTACAATAAAAAAAATTTTCACTTGTAATTTTTATTAATTTTCACATGTGAAACTTTTTAATTAAATTTTTTTTATAATAATTTAACTGCTATAAAATTGTAAAAAATTTTTAATATCTGGCAACTTCAGTGTCATTCTGTGAAAATAGTGTTAATGATATTGTTTAGTATATATATTAACTTACTGTGTATTTTTGCTTGTTTAGATTCTTTCAAAGTCTAATGGATTAGTAAAACAACCGGTGAGATGTCTGAATGTGCATGAACACATCTCATACAGCTTGCTTAATGAAGCCGGTATTCCGACTCCCAAATTTGGAGTTGCCAAGACTCCAGATGAAGCTGCTACTCTTGCTGCTGATCTCAAGACCAAGGACATTGTCCTGAAGGCCCAGGTTTTAGCTGGTGGCCGTGGAAAGGGTCACTTCAAGGACAGCTCTGTCAGTGGTGTTAAAATGTGTGAAACGTATGTATTTTATTTATTTTTTATATCAAAATTAAATTAGCTATCTAAAAATTTTTTTTATTGAAAAAAATTCTAAGTGCAATTTTTTAAAAATATTTTTTTCTTGTAATTTTTATTGATTAAAAAAATCAAAAATTGTTAAATGTCTGCTAATTTTAATATAATTTATGTTGTTGAGATAATAAAAAAAATTTTTTAGTCACCTAGTGACTGCAAGATTGCTAGTACTTATTATTTCTTCAATTATGATGTATTTATTTGTTATGACAGTAATTATTAATTATCTTTCTTTTATTTATTTTTATAGACCAGAAGAAGCTAAATCTCTAGCAGCCCAGATGTTAGGAAAATTATTAATCACCAAGCAAACTGGTGAGGGTGGTAGAATATGTAATGCTGTGATGGTAACACAGCGGATGTTTCCTCGAAAAGAATACTATCTAGCTGTAATGATGGAGCGAGCCTTTGGAGTAAATATTAAACCTAAATAATTTTTTACCTGATTAAAAAATTAATTTTTTAATTTATAAAAAAAAAATTCAGGGTCCAGTAATAATTGCCTCGAGTCAAGGAGGTGTAAACATCGAGGAAGTAGCCGCTACCAACCCAGATGCCATTATGTACGAACCAATTGACATCAACAAAGGCATTACTAAAGAACAAGCGAGCCGCATCGCTGAAAAACTTGGTCTGGGTAACGTTAAGGATTACATCTCAAACATCATCCTGAACCTTTACGCCATGTTCTTGAAAAAATCGGAAAACAAGAAATAAAATAACGTAAATGTTGAAAATATTAGTTTTATTTCGAAAGATTCAGATACATTAAAGTAAATAGAAAAAAAATGTTAAAAACTTTCACTATGTTTCCATAAAACGCCTTTTATTAGCTTTTATTTTATAATTCTTCGTTGGACAATCTCTTTTTAAAGACCAGCAGTAATCTGCCATCATATGACAATCCCAGTGACCCTGATACCGTTCTTCCATCACCTTTAGATCCTGGTCGAACCGCTCTCCGTGTTCTTCACTATAATTCCCTAAATTATCCGGGAATTTATCTAGATGATTGCGAAGATAGTGTAACTTTATACTCATATTTGCTCCTAGAATCTGAAAATTTGTCAGCATATTTTGCACAATTTCTTCATAATTTGGTGCTTTATGATTACCTAGGAAATTTTCGACTACCAATACAAAACTTTCCCAAGCTTTACTTTCCGGAACAGTCATAACTTTAATAAATTCTGAGTCTTTTATCATTTGCCTAATTTGAGGACCATTAAATATTCCACCTTTCAACTTTTCCATACTAAGCTTTGGAAATTTTCTACAAATGTAATTAAAACAATTTCCGTCCTTGTCTAATGCTTTAACAAATTGCTTGATCATTCCTAACTTAATGTGTAATGGTGGGAGTATGATTTTGTCTCGGCTTACCAATGGTTCCCTTATTACATTAGCTTTACCGACAGTTAAAGAATCTCTCACAGGCCAAACATCTTGATTCCAATGATGTTGCTTTGCTCTACTGTCCCACATACAAATAAAGCACGGGTATTTTGTGTATCCACTCTGTTGACCGAGTAAAAAATTAACCATTTTCAAATCTACACAGATCGGCCATTGATATTCCGAGTATTTAATTTTTACTAAAACTAATTTTACATTTTCATACTCCTCTTTGAGTTTTGTTGAATGGGCAATTGGAATAGATGCAAATTTATTACCATTGTGCAGTAAAACGCATTTTAAACTTCTTTTGGAACTGTCAATAAAAAGTCGCCACTCAGTAGGTTTGTATTCTGTTAAACCCATGTCTAAAAGTAGTTTCGCGATATCATTACAATACACCAGACCTTCATTTTCACTAAAAAATTGCAATATCTCTTTTTCTCGTGTTCTGTATGTTGTAATTGTCACTGTTGGGGCCAATAAATTTTTTTCTTTTAATCTTGAAGCTAATAATTCTGATTAACACTGAGTTCATTTTGAGAAAATAACTTAGGCGTCGATGTTTCACCTTCCCATTCACTTCCACTTGTAGACTGTCCCGATTTCTGTGTATTTGGTAACATCATTGTTTCTGAGGGCATTCGTACTACTTTTGAAACGTAAATAGGCCGAGGAAGATTTTCACTGTGTAGTACAGGACATTTTGTAGACTGTAAATCTGGATATTTCCAGGTTTGATTGCGATTAAAACCTTTAGCATCTACAACGCAAAAGTAACAATCATCGAAATGATTTGTAGGCTCCATCCAGATCATCAGAACACCAAAGTCTAATCCAGAACGTTCTCCTTTTTTCCATAACCTCAAAGACTCAACGCACAATTTACAAACTTTATGAGGAACCCATGGTTTTTCTAGTTTGTCTATTTTAAAACCGAAATATTCATTGTAAGGCTCCTTCACAAAGTCTGTGATATTTCGTTGTTGTTTTTTCGTTAAATAAACACCGCAAATATGACAGAACAAATCAGAACTATATTTACACTTTCTTCGTGACGAACTCATATTTTAAAAGACAAAACAAATATAATAAATTTTTAAACAAATATATATTTAAATATAAATTCAGTAATTAGAGGAATATAAACTCATAAGAACGTATTTAGATTCCCGTATAAGTACTTCGTATTGTCGAATAACTGAGATCTCAGCTGTTCTGCAGAGCAAAGGGTGGGGAGCGCTAAGAGGAGGGATCACGTGATGTTTATATGACCCTAGCGGCTTCGACGACTCAGCGTAAACTCGGAGTTTACGCGGAGTTACTATGGAGTATACGCCCTCTTGGAGTTTAATCGGGGTATAAGCGGAGTTTACGCGGAGTTTCAGAGGTGTATGCAAGGAGTATCGTGTGCAGTTACTCGTAACTGGACATTATTATCCATGATAATTATCCATCAGAAAACTCCGATGAAACTCGCAAAATACTTTCGGAAAGCTCCACAAAAACTCGGTAAAGACGCCGACTAAACTCGACAAAAAATCGGAAAAAACACTGATAAAACTCGGGAAAAACTTCATGAGAACACCAGCGAAATTCCAACCAAACCCCGTAACGATCTCAATTAAACACCAATTAACCACTATCGTCTTCATGTGTCACAACTGCACACAATACTCCGAGTTTACTCCCCATATCCGCCGACTATACTCCGTCGTTACGCTGAGTTTCGGACGAGTTTCTACAGAGTTCTATCGGTGGTAACCTCAAAGACTCAACGCACAATTTACAAACTTTATGAGGAACCCATGGTTTTTCTAGTTTGTCTATTTTAAAACCGAAATATTCATTGTAAGACTCCTTCACAAAGTCTGTGATATTTCGTTGTTGTTTTTTCGTTAAATAAACACCGCAAATATAACAGAACAAATCAGAACTATATTTACACTTTCTTCGTGACGAACTCATATTTTAAAAGACAAAACAAATATAATAAATTTTTAAACAAATATATATTTAAATATAAATTCAGTAATTAGAGGAATATAAACTCATAAGAACGTATTTAGATTCCCGTATAAGTACTTCGTATTGTCGAATAACTGAGATCTCAGCTGTTCTGCAGAGCAAAGGGTGGGGAGCGCTAAGAGGAGGGATCACGTGATGTTTATATGACCCTAGCGGCTTCGACGACTCAGCGTAAACTCGGAGTTTACGCGGAGTTACTATGGAGTATACGCCCTCTTGGAGTTTAATCGGGGTATAAGCGGAGTTTACGCGGAGTTTCAGAGGTGTATGCAAGGAGTATCGTGTGCAGTTACTCGTAACTGGACATTATTATCCATGATAATTATCCATCAAAAAACTCCGATGAAACTCGCAAAATACTTTCGGAAAGCTCCACAAAAACTCGGTAAAGACGCCGACTAAACTCGACAAAAAATCGGAAAAAACACTGATAAAACTCGGGAAAAACTTCATGAGAACACCAGCGAAATTCCAACCAAACCCCGTAACGATCTCAATTAAACACCAATTAACCACTATCGTCTTCATGTGTCACAACTGCACACAATACTCCGAGTTTACTCCCCATATCCGCCGACTATACTCCGTCGTTACGCTGAGTTTCGGACGAGTTTCTACAGAGTTCTATCGGTGGCACCGAAACCGCTAGGGGAGCAAAAAAGTTGCGCAAAAGCCTAATCATGACTGATAAAATCAATTTTTATGAACGAAAAGCTGATTATTGTTCAATATTCTAACCAAGTCAGCCACTCAATGGCAACCCGTGATTGATTATCGCCTAACCTATATCCTGACCGTGGTAAAATACCAATCTGCTTCTCCTTAAAATAATTTCGCCTGTAAAACAACATACTAAACTCAATAATACTCTAAACAAAACTAATAAACAATATTCTAAACTCAAAATATCTCCTAAAAAAAATTTTTTAGACTTACAAAACACAGATTTTGTAGAAAATTCCCCAAAAAGCTGTTTAGAGTGGTCAGAATCCCATTAAGAGCGATTAATTTAGGAGTTATGATCACTTTTATGGTCCGAAGTCAAAATTGTGACTTTCCGATTTTTCGAATTTTCTTTAACTCGAGATATCTCCTCAAAAAAATTTTTTAGTCTGACAAAACGAAGATTTTTGTAGAAAATTTCCCAAAGTGCAGTTTAGAGAGGTCAGAATTTCATTAAGAGCGATTAATGTAGAAGTTATGATCACTTTTATAGTCTAAAGTCAAAATTATGACTCTCCGATTTTTCGAATTTTATTAAACTCTCGATATCTTTGGAAAAAAATTATTCAGACTCATAAAACACGAAGATTTTTGTAGAAGATTTCCCAAGAAACATTTGGGAGTGGTAAGAATTTTATTTAGAGCCATTTATTTAAGAGTTATGATCACTTTTGTGGTCCGAAGTCAAAATTGTGACTTTCAGATTTCTCGAATTTTCTTTAACCCTCGATATCTCCTAAAAAAAATTTTCTAGACTCACAAAACAAAGATTTTCTAGGAAATTTCCCGAGGAACAGTTTAGAGTGGTCAGAATTTCATTGAGAGCAATTATTTTAGAAGTTATGGACACTTCTATGGTCCGAAGTCATAATTCTGACTTTCCGATTTTTCGAATTTTCTTAATCTCTCGATATCTTTGAAACACAATTTCTAAGACTCATAAAACACAAAGATTAACTCAGAAAATTTATCGAGGAACATTTTAGAGTGGTCAGAATTTCATTAAGAGCAATTATTTCAGGAGTTATGACCTTTTTTATGGTCAAAAGTCAAAAATGTGACTTTCCGATTTTTCGAATATTATTAAACTCCAGATATCTCCTAAAAGAAATTTTTTAGACTTACAAAACACAGATTTTTGTAGAAAATTTCCCGAGGAACAGTTAAGATTGGTCAGAATTGCATTTAGACTAATTATTTTATGAGTTATGACCACTTTTATGGTCCGAAGTCAAAATTGTGACTTTCCGATTTTTCGAATATTATTAAACTCTCGATATGTTTGGAAAAAAATTTTTGAGACTTATAAAATACAAATATTTTTGTAGAAAATTTTCCGAGAAACATTTTAGAGTGGTAAGAATTCTATTTAGAGCGATTAATTTGGAAGTTATGATTACTTTTATGGTCCCAAGTATGAATTGTAACTTTCCGATTTCTCGAATTTTCTTAAACTCCAGATATCTCCTGAAAGAAATTTTTTAGACTTACAAAACACAGATTTTTGAAGAAAATTTCCCAAAGAGCAGTTGAGAGTGGTCAGAATTCCATTAAGAGCGATTAATTTGGGAGTTATGATCACTTTTATGGTCCGAAGTCAAAATTGTGACTCCGATTTTTCAAATTTTATTAAACTCTCGATATCTTTGGAAAAAAATTTTTAAGACCTATAAAACACAAAGATTTTATCAGGAAATTTCCCGAGGATCATTTGAGATTGGTCAGAATTCCATTGAGATTAATTATTTTATGAGTTATGACCACTTTTATTGTCCGAAGTCAAAATTGTTACTTTCCGATTTTTCCAATTTCCTGAAACTCGAGATATCTCCGAAAAAAAATTTTTTAGACTTACAAAACAAAGATTTTTGGAGGAAATTTCCAGAGGAACATTCTAGAGTGGTCGGAATTTTATTTAGAACGATTAATTTAGGATTTATAATCACTTTTATGGTCCGAAGTCAAAACTGTGACTTTCCAATTTTCCGAATTCGCTGAAACTTTCGATATCTTTTGACAAAAATTTTTCAGCTTACAGAACACAGATTTTTGTGAAAAATTTCCCAAAAAACAGTTTCGAGTGTTCAGAGTTCTGTTAAGAGCGATTAATTTAGGAGTTACGATCACTTTTATTGTCTGAAGTTAAAATTGTGACTTTCCGATTTTTCGAATTTTATTATACTCTCGATATCTTTGGAAAAAAATTTTCTAGACTTATAAAATACAAAGATTTTTGTAGAAAATTTCCTGCGAAACATTTTAGAGTGGTGAGAATTTTATTTAGAGCGATTAATATAGGAGTTATGATCACTTTTATAGTCCGAAGTCAAAATTGTGACTTTCAGATTTCTCGAATTTTCTTTAATTCTCGATATCTTTGGAAAAAAATTTTTAAGGCTTATAAAACACAAAGATTTTGTCAGAAAATTTTCCGACGAACATTTTAGAGTGGTCAGAATTTCGTTTAGAGCAATTATTTAAGAAGTTATGACCACTTTTATGGTCCAAAGTAAAAATTGTGATTTTCCGATTTTTCGAATTTTTTTTAAACTCGAAATATCTTCTAAAAAAAATTTTTTACACTTACAAAACAAAGATTTTTGTAGAAAATTTCCCAAAAAGCAGTTTAGAGTGGTCAGAATTTCATTAAGAGCGATCAATTTAGAAGTTATGACCACTTTTATAGTCTGAAGTCAAAATTGTGGCTTTCCAATTTTTCTAATTTTCTTCAACTTCCGATATCTTTGGGCAAAAATATTTTAGACCTATAAAACACAAAGATTTTTGTACGAAATTTCCCGAGGAACAATTAAGCGTAGTCAGGATTCGATTTAGAGCAATTATTGTAGGAGTTATGACTACTTTTATGGTCCGGAGTCAAAATTGTGACTTTCCGATTTTTTGAATTCTCTTAAACTTCAGATATCTCCTAAAAGAAATTTTCTAGACTCACCGAACACAGATTTTTGTAGGAAATTTTCCGAGGAACAGTTAAGATTGGTCGAAATTTTATTGAGAGGGATTAATTTAGGAGTTATAATCACTTTTACGGTCCGAAGTCAAAATTGTGACTTTCCAATTTTTCGAATTTTCTTCAACTCCAGATATCTCCTAAAAGAAATTTTTTAGACTTACACAACAAAGATTTTTGTAGGAAATTTCCCGAAAAACATTTGAGAGTGTTCAGAATTTATTTAGAGGGATTAATTTAGGAAGGATGATCACTTTTACGGTCTGAAGTTAAAATTGTGACTTTCCGAGTAGAGAAACAAGAGGGGATCAACTCAGTCGGTAAAACAGAGCAGTTACTACCTGAGTGGTTCGTGCCCATGCTAAATTGCGGACCATAATTTCAACCCTTTTTTATCTTTTGACCATATTTTCAACCCTTTTTTATCAACTCTTTTGATTCACCATCTTGTAGCCGATTTTTTGAAATTTAATTTCCGCTATTTTCCCGCCTATTCTTAATCAGCTATTTTCCCGCAACTCCGTCCAAAGTCAAAATTGTGACTTTTCGATTTTTCGAATTTTTTTTAAACTCGAGATATCTCCTCAAAAAAATTTTTTAGACTTACGGAACACAGATTTTGGTAGAAATTTTCCCGAGGAACAATTTAGATTGGTCAGAATTGCATTAACACTAATTATTTTAGGGGTTATGACCACTTTTATAGTCCGAAGTCAAAATTGTGACTTTCAGATTTCTCGAATTTTCTTTAACTCTCGATATCTTTGGAAAAAAATTTTTAAGACTTATAAAACACAAAGACTTTGTCAGAAAATTTTCCGAGGTACATTTTAGAGTGGTCAGAATTTCATTGAGAGCAATTATTTTAGGAGTTATGACCACTTTTATGGTCCAAAGTAAAAATTGTGATATTCCGATTTTTCGAATTTTTTTAAACTCGAGATATTTCCTAAAAAAAATTTTTTAGAGTTACAAAACAAAGATTTTTGTAGAAAATTTTCCGAGGAACAGTTCAGAGTGGTCAGAATTTCATTTAGACTAATTATTTTCGGTGTTATGACCACTTTCATGGTCCGAATTAAAAATTGTGACTTCCGATTTTTCGAATTTTCTTAAAATCTCGATGTCTTTGGAAAAAAATTTTTAAGACTTATAAAACACAAAGATTTTATCAGAAAATTTTCCGAGGAACATCTTAGAGTGGTCAGAATTTCATCTAGAGCGATTAATTTAGGAGTAATGATCACTTTTATCGTCCGAATTCAAAATTGTGACTTTCCGATTTTTTGAATTTTATTAAACTCTCGATATCATTAGAAAAACATTTTTAAGACTTTTAAAACACAAAAATTTTTGTAGAGAATTTCCTGAGAAACATTTTAGAGTGGTCAGAATTTCATTAAGAGCAATTATTTCAGGAGTTATGACCTTTTTTATGGTCAAAAGTCAAAAATGTGACTTTCCGATTTTTCGAATATTATTAAACTCCAGATATCTCCTAAAAGAAATTTTTTAGACTCACAAAACACAGATCTTTCTGGGAAATTTCCCGAGAGACAGTTTAGATTGGTCAGAATCGCATCTAGACTAATTATTTTATGAGTTATGACCACTTTTATGGTCTGAAGTCAAACTTGTGACATTCCAATTTTTCTAATTTTCTTCAACTTCCGATATCTTTTGACAAAAATATTATAGACCTATAAAACACAAAGATTTTTGTAGGAAATTTCCCGAGAAACACTAAGAGTGGTTAGAATTTTATTTAGAGGGATTAATTTAGGAGTGATGATCACTTTTATGGTCCGAACTTAAAATTGTGACTTCCCGAGTAGAGGAACAAGGGGGGATCAGCTCAGTCGGTAAAACAGAGCAGTTACTACCTGAGTGGTTCGTGTTCATGCTAAATTTCCGACCATATTTTCAATTTTTTTTTATCTTTTGACCATATTTTCAGCTCTTTTTTATCAACTTTTTTGATTCACCATCTGGTAGCCGATTTTTTGAATTTTAATTTCCGCCATTTTCCCGCCTCTTCTCAATCAGCCATTTTTCCGCGATTTCGTCAACCCTTTTGGCCCGCCATCTCGTAGCCGCTATTTTGACTGCAACTCTTTTGTCCCGCGATTTCGTCAGCCATTTTATCCCGCGATTACGTCACTCTTTAGCTCCGCGATTACGTCACCCTTTTAGCCACTCGATTACGTCACCCTTTTATCCCTTGATTTCATCAGTCATTTTATCTCACGATTTCGTCAGCCATTTCGTCAGCCTTTTTCTGTACACAAGTCCTAACTTGTCAATGACGTCATTTTCTGACGCAATTTCTTTCTGATGCAATCCTTCATGCCCAATTCACTCCCCCCCTTTTTCATCTATTTATGGTGGTGGGGATTAACGATATAAAATCGACTCGCAATCGCGAGATTATCATTCAATTTCAATTCGTCAGTCTGTGCACTTCAAGTCCGCTAGTGAAAAATTTCGTGATTTAAATATTGAGAGAACCATATTTAACTTGAACAATGGAATCAGTTGAGCTCAACAAAATCAATCTTACACCAGGATATCTTCCTACGAAGAAGATCTACGAGCTGGAAGAGGGTGAAATCTACAAGATTAGTCAATCGGAACCGGTCTCTACCAAGTTTGGCTTGAATTATGTCGCCACAATTGATACAGAATTTCAAATTTTTCTTCCCACTAAAACTGTGAAATTTTTGAATGCCAATGCTGACATCTTCACAATATTAGTGGAATCTACCAACGATGATCTACTGTATCTACACAACGTTCAAAAAAAGGATAATATATTTAAATTTGTAATTAAATCCTAAATGTATATACAAAAAAATTGACAATAAAAAAGTCTTATTTATCGATATTAACCTGCTTTAATTTTACTGCCTACTCTCAATTATTGCTTGATTTTAATTTTTAAATAATAGAATTTATTATATGCGTATATAATAAACTTTTACTTACTATAATTTTTAGAATCAATATTATTTTTACATATATGCTATTTTTTTTATCATCATGATTTTTACTATTTTTATCAATAATATTTTTCAATTATTATTAAATATATATAAACCTTTACTTACCATCATTGGTATTTTTTACTATTATCGTATACTTCTAGTAGATTCTTTATTTACATGTTTTAATATTGTTTTATAAAAAAAATATATAAAAAGACATTGATTTAGTTTTTCCACCTTTAAAATTGTTTATTATTCAAAACATTAATCATCAGTAAATAACAATACTAGATGAACAAAAATAATATTGGTAAAAAAACTTAAAAATACAGTAGCAAAACATTAATTATCAGTAAATAACATTACTAGATGAACAAATCAAAAAACTTAAAAATACAGTAGCAAAACATTAGGATTATTTTTTTAAATCATCAGTAAATAACATATATGCTATTTTTTTTATCATCATGATTTTTACTATTTTTATCAATAATATTTTTCAATTATTATTAAATATATATAAACCTTTACTTACCATCATTGGTATTTTTTACTATTATCGTATACTTCTAGTAGATTCTTTATTTACATGTTTTAATATTGTTTTATAAAAAAAATATATAAAAAGACATTGATTTAGTTTTTCCACCTTTAAAATTGTTTATTATTCAAAACATTAATCATCAGTAATTAACAATACTAGTTGAACAAAAATAATATTGGTAAAAAAACTTAAAAATACAGTAGCAAAACATTAATATTATTGTCATTATCATCATCAGTATAATCTATAAGAATATCAGTAAATAACATCATTAAACGAATACATTAAAAAAATATTTGTAAAAAAATTTGATTCTAATTCTTGAAGCATTTCATCAATATCTGATAATGATGACGAATGCTCACCGTCTGAATTATAATCTATGTTTTCCATTGGATAGTAGGCTAACTCATTATCATCTTGAACATTATCATTATCGTTATCAGATAGAATCACAGTTGATGGCAATGATGATGATGATGATGCCATTGATCGAAGCTCAGCAGTGTTAGTTTGATTAGTACAAAAAGTACACATTCTCGAAGGTGATTTTGGAATCTCATTCTCATTTGCTAAATCTAATGCTTCCACTATTGAGTCACCTTCATCGTCAGCATTATAACCAGTCTCATCATCATCATCATCATTATCATCATCAACGCGCAACCATTGAATATTTAGCCCTGGAAACCCACTGGATGTTCCAGGTTGTGGCGAGGGCGGTGGTGGTGGTGGTGGTGGTTGTGACACCAATCTGCGTCGCACACGTGGTGGCGGAGACATCAATCTGCGTCTCACATGCGGTGGAGAGTTCAACTCCTCTTCATCATCATCATCAAACCGACGTCTACGTTGGCTTGATCGAGGAGAATCAGTTGATGATGATGATGATCATCGTCGCCGTCGTTCTCGTCGTCGCCGTCGTTCTTGTTGGAGTCGTCGGCCTCGTTGCTGTTGCTGATGCTGCTGATGTTGTTGTTGCTGTTGTTGTTGCTGTTGTTCAATTATATTTTCTACTCCTGTTGAAGCTTTCATTAACACAAATAATCTGGCTATTGATAGTATTACTTCTTGTGACAACAGTGGTGATGGTGGTAGTGATAGCGGCGGTGATGGCGGCGGTGATGAATTATCTTCACTGTTTTCAACATCGAAATTATTAATATTTAAAAAAATATTTGTTGCATAATCTTCTAAAATATAGTATGTGCGATCGATAATGTTATTTAATCCAAATAACCGGAACCACCAAGCTTCAATATCGTGACGTAAAATTAGCATCGCAGCATGATTCGCTATCCTAATAATTGGTAGATCTGTAAGATTTCCTCTATCAGCAATAACATTTGACAATTCTGTTCTTATAGAATCAATTACATTGACAACATTATTTTGGAATCGATTCAACCATACTAGAGGTATCACAACATCATAATGAATGAATCGATCAACCACTATCCAATCTCCAGAGTTTGCCATGATTTCTAAGAAAAAAAAACATCACATTAGATAAATTATTCTTACAGTTAACATTTATAAAAATTTCTACTGATTATTATCGACTTAATATTTTAATTTCATTATTATGACTTTAATTTAATGATTAATAATTTTTTTATTCATTACTTAAATTATTGAAACATTTATAATAGTATCACCATAAACTTCTTTTTATTTATTTAATTAATTGAATATTTTTATTATTATTATAATCTTAAAAAATTCATTTTTTTATCACGTAACACCACAACGTTCATGTTAATTTAATTATTACATTAAATAGTTAACCACTTTTAAAATTATTTTATCACATCTCTATGTATGTGTTTCGACGTGAAAACACGAACACTGTCTATTTACTGCTCCGTTAAAATTTATTCTTTTTTGTGATAAAATGTTGAATATAAATAGTGTCCTTGGTATATTCGTAAAAGCAGAGTTCTGTACTACAAAGTGATATAATGATTCTTGTAAATTGGTTGTGTTTTATAGTAAATTTTAATAATTAAAAGTGAAAATTTATAAGTAAGTGTAAAGTTAAGTTTGAGCTGTTTTTCCTGCGCAACTTTACGGCGCTTCACTTATAGTAACAGTATCTGTGTGTTGACAAGATAAGAAGTGTCTTTGGTCATTAGCATACATCTATGTGTCCATTGCACTAGTGTAAGTGCACAATTCAATGGGCCACACATTTTACTAATCCGATTTTTGTTGTGTTACATTCACTATTTTCTTTGTATATATATATGAACGTTATTTATAGTTGAGGATAAGAGCCTGTTGTTTTTGTATTTCTCTTAAGTCTAAATGCACTATGAAATTGACGTCAGCTATCCAACAACTTCCAGATTAAACATGCATTGTTTTTATTGTATGTCTTAATGTTTCGGTATGTCATTATTGAGTGATATTTGCTTCAGATGTAAATCTGTGCTCAGAACACCGTATACCTGTGATACATGCAATAAATCTTTCCATAAAAGTTGTGTGTGTGTGGTTACATCAAGTCGAGACCAAAGGGTGATTGTTGCAGACTTAAGTTTGCATTCTTACTTGAACCAGTGGACACTATCAATAATAAAAATAGAATCACGAATATCCGTGTTGATTCATTAAGGTCGGTAACTTCAAATAACTCGTCAACTTCCAGCTTTAAATCTGCAAAATCAACAAACTCGCCTATTCAGAGTGCAGGCACTAAATTGATGACAAGTTTATCGTCTCCGGTTACTCCTACAGGCTTGCTTTCTCCTGGTAGTGACTCAGTGTTTTCTCCTGAACCTGATAATATCTTAAGGGACAATCAAAACCGTGATAAATTAATCTCAAAGGAAACCACAGCTATTCTGAGTTCAGCAATGACTTCGCTTTCAAATGGATGGTCATCAATGACAACAGATGATAAGTTAACTTCGGTCATGCAATCAGTGGCTCAAATTCCAGCTCTATCGACCCTACTACAGTCTTTATCTTCTAAAGTTGATGACTTTGGTAATCGTTTGAATATTCTTCAGGAGGAACAGTCTACTACAAATGAGAAGTTAACTACCTTAATTACAAATGTAGCAACAAATCATAACAAGATTGCGATATTGACTACCGAGTTAGATAAGCTTAAGGATGAAGTCGCCTCCACCGTGAAAAGTACTGAAGCCGTGGTTGATAAAATGGATCTACTTAAATCAAGATCCACCACAAGTCAAGATACGTCTCAGCTTATAATTGCTGGCATTCCGGATCCAGTCGTCGAAAGTTTACCATCGTTGGAGATCGCCACTGCTGTCTTCAAAGTATTAGGCGTTCCTGAATTAAAGTCTGACATCTTGGCAATCCGTAAAATAGATAAAAAACAAGAAGTAGATAGCAATGTTAGTGGTAGACATGAAAATAATGTTAGAATTAGACCTGTGTTGCTCTCTTTCATACTCAAGATGAAATCCCCCCAAGTACGTGACCATATTTAAGAAGCAAAAAGAAAACAAAAAATGTTAAATGTTAAAATTGTATTCCCAAATATTGTTTGTGATTCAACCAAGGGTAACATTTACGTAAATGAGTTCTTAAATCAGGAGACTCACAAATTGTTGCTAAATACTAAACTCAAGGCTAAAAATGCTCGTTTTAAGTATGTTTGGGTGCAGAATGGTTCTATTTATGTTAAAAAAGATGAAAATACTGTAAAAATTAAAATTAGTTCTGATATCGATTTAATCAAACTCGAATAACGTCATGCAGATTTAACCGATAATCTTAGTAATAAGTCCACGTATTTAAGGCTTGTAAGTTTGAATATAAATAGTTTTAACGGTCATATTGCTCAATTTGTAGATTTAGTTGCTGGGACAAAACCTCATATCATTGCGTTAACTGAAACTTGGCTCAAGTCAGCCCATGATAACTCGATTTTTAGCCTTGATAATTACTCGATATTTAGGAGAGACCGTGGCTTGGTGCATCCAGAGACTGGTCGACATGTTATGGGAGGAGGTGTTGCATGTTTGATTCATAATTCTTTGAAAGCAAAAATAGTCCATGTGTCGTTTTCAGATCATATAAATCAACCAGAATATATTATTCTTGATGTCGTTTCTAACTCTGCGATGCATCTTTTATTGTCGGTAATTTATAGAAGACCCAAAGGCAATCTTTTAAATGAATTCTTTGAGACTATTATGAAAATGATGCCAAATTATAACAATTTGATTATTACTGGTGACCTAAATTGTGATTTATTAGAGTCTTCGTATATCTCAAATCATTTGAAATCATTTATATCCGAATTATCGCTGTTTTGCGTTCCTTTTGGGGCCACTCACCACTCGCTCAATAAAGACTCTTGGCTAGATGTTGTTTTACTAGATAATAAATGCAAATTGGGTCAATTTTATAAGTCTAATCAGCCATTTATAAATGGTCATGATTACTTAGGATGTGAGTATTTCTTATACACCCCAAAAAAAATAGATAAGATTTTGACTTTTAGGAGTTTCTCTGATTCAAACTATGATTCTTTTTGTAGCACTCTCTTTCAGTCACTCAATGTTGACCGAAATTTTTTAAGTAACTCTGATCCTGATAACTTATTAGAATTGTTCATTACTAATGTCATTACCTCACTTGATGAATTTGCACCCCTACGGTCACGTAAAATTGCTCGGGCACCAAACCCGTGGGTCACCAAAGAACTAAAAGAGAAATGTAAAGTACGTGACTCTGTGTACAAACGTGCTAAAAGGAACAATGATACTGAACTTCTCAAATATTATAGATTACTTAGAAAAGAATTAAAATTACAGCTAAATAGTGCCCGTGAGAATTATTTGAGGAATGAGTTGGTCAATCTCCCCCAAACAACTAATGTCTGGAGCAAATTAAAACATTTAGGCTTAGTTAATAGATCTTCTTCTTCCCCAATGAATTATTTCAATGCAACTGATCTAAATGTTCATTTTGCAAATACGGTTAGACGACATCCCGCTTGTGATCTTGAATTTGTTCAATCATTGGATTCCTTATATAAAAGCCGAGTTACCTGCTCTTTCACTTGGTCTAAGATCGACATAGTAGATGTTACTAAAGCATTGCAGATAACTTTAGGTAAATCCAAGGGTAAGAGTCCTGATGGGCTGGATCTCCATTGGCTAAAAAACCTGATTCCTCAAATCACTTTTTTTCTCACTGCGCTCTTTAATAGGTCTCTCGATACTGGCATTTTTCCACAAGCGTGGAAGTTGATGTACATTATCCCACTAAACAAAGTCTCTCCACCGCGTTCGTTATCTGATACTCGTCCTATAGCTAATACTTCGCACCTAAGCAAAGTATTTGAACGAGTAGTAGCCAATCAAGTGATGAAATATCTTGAGGATAATGAATTACTCGATAATTATCAATCTGGCTTCAGAAAACATCATGGTACTCAGCCTGCTTTGTTAAAACTTGTAGATGACATCAGCAAAGCCATGGATAATAATAAACTGACGCTCTTAGTCTTGTTCGATCTAACCAAGGCTTTTGATTATGTAGACCATAAAGTTATCTTGAGGACCTTGGTTGAATTAGGCTTCTCAATTGAGACAATTACCTGGTTCTTTTCATATCTGACAAATAGGAGTCAGTCTGTGGTAGACGAACAAGGGATTCCGGTGGGTTTTGTGGAAACCACTTCTGGTGTTCCTCAGGGCTCGGTCCTTGGACCTATACTATTTTTAATAGTCATGAACCTGGTAACTAAACGGCTGGCATACTGTCGATATGGTTTATTTGCCGATGATACATATATCTACTTACACTTCTATTCGTACCAGCTCCATGATGCAACAAAGCTGATAAATATTGATGCCCAAGCCGTTGTTGATTGGGCAAGAGAAAATGGCTTAGAAGTAAACCTTCTTAAGACAAAAGCCATGCTGTTAGGATCAAATAATAGAGTGAAATCTCTTTTACGTGAAGGCTTACCTCCTATCATAATTGATGGTGTGGCACTCCCGTATACGGAGTCGGCAAAGTGTCTTAGACTCCATTTATCGAGTGATTTATCTTGGAATATTCATGTTGCAAAAACAGTAAGCAAAATAAACTCTGCATTATATAGTTTGAAATGACGTAAAAATATTTACACGGTTAATATAAAAAAACTTCTAGTCTCAGCAACTATATTACCCCTAATTGACTATTGTATCATTGTTTTGACAAATTCAACATATGAAAATGATCGTAAACTTCAACATGCGTTAAACTCAGCTATTCGCTTTATTTTTCACCTGAAGCGTGACGAACATATTACGCCTTACAGACGTGAACTTGGCTGGCTATCAGTTAAAAGTCGTCGCATTTATTACGTTGCTTGTTATTTTTATAAACTTTTAGACATAGGAAAACCCTGTTACTTGCGAGAACTATTCTGTGAAGACCTCACTGTTAGACGATCTGAAAGACTAGCAGCAAAGAAAAACAGTACTAGTTTTAAAATGCCGAACTTTGCTACAACTCATTTTGAACATTCTTTCGTTGTAACGGTCATTCGTCTTTGGGATGAACTTCCAGTCGACATTGCTAAATCATCTAGCCTAGAAGTCTTTAAAAATAAACTGTTTGATTATTTATTTAATTTGGATATTTAGTTAGATCCATACTGTCTTACTATCTCATCTACTACATTGGTTAAATCGTTTTTTATATTTTTTATTTACAAATGTCATAGTTAAACTTCACTATTTATTAAAACTATTAGTTAATATTTGTTGTATAATTTTTCAATACTTATAATTATCTATAATTTCAATATAATCACTTAGTACATTAAGTTTGATAGTAGTTAGGTTAAGCAAACAATCATTGTAAAACAAACTGTTAAATAATTAAATGTACTTGATTTCTAAAATTTGCCGTCTGGCCAAATTGGCTTTGGCATAAAAATAAAAATTAATCTAATCTAATCTAATCTATAATCAGTATTAAAATTAGTAGTCGTATTATTAGTTGTATTGTTATGGTCAGAAATATTATTAATATTCGCATACACATTTCTTTTTTCATCATATCGCACTTATTATTTTTTTAAATATAAATTATATATTTATAATTTAATTTATGTAATTATTTAATTTTTTAAATTTATTAATATATACTAACAACAATACATACATTTTCACTTTTGCTGTTTGTTAAAAAAAATATTTCATTTTTGGTTAGCGTCTACATGCTAACGTGTCGAAACATGCAAATGTCGCAGTTGTTGTTATAGTTCTTCTAAAAACTATAACATTTCCGAAAACTTGTGACACCCGCGACACACAAGCTTCGGGTAGAGACGGAAAATATAAAAGTCTCATGATAGCAACGGAGACAGCAATATGGCGGCTCTTATAAACAAGCCGGCGTGCTGTCACCGGTCTGAACCTGGTTGTGCTGACTAAAAAATGCTATAGTT
>JZSA01008011.1:0-15225 GCA_000956155.1 Cotesia vestalis
ATAAATTTTTTTCTATTATCAAATCTAGTGAAAGTAACTAGTATTGACATACCTGTTTACACCTGTCAACACAGTAGTTCGTCCAGGTAAATCATAGTCAACCCTACGTCTGCACATTTTATGTGTTTTATACTTTAAGTCCAGTATAAAATTTTATTATTATCGTCATCATGCAACATTTTATGAAAATTCATTTTTTTTAAATAATTAAAAATATTCTGTCCAGGATTTTTGTTGTCAACCCATTTTTAATATATTTTCTAATATACGAAATTTATTATAAAATAAGTTTGATTCTATTATCAACTCGGTGAAGGTCGATTTAGATTCGGATCTTAGACTAATTCTAACGCTACACAGTGCATCCAGTCTACATCTAAATTTTTAATTATAACAAAACCTGGAAGATCACACGAAATGGAGCGCTTTTTAATTCCTTTTTCACTTGTAACAGCATGAATTAATGTATCCGTATGGTTTCTCAGACCTCCACCAAAAGGATTCCCATTAATTATCTCATAAATTCGAACATGCCCTTTTCCTTTCTCAATAGACTTCCCTTCATTTAAACATAACCCACAGCCATACGTTCCATTAAACTGAGTTGAGCATCTAACCATAGGAGCATCTAACCGAATCACATATTCCCATCAATATCATTACTCTTTTCTTAAAAATGGTGCCATTCCGCTCATAAATAAAACCATCAAAGTAGAGTTTCTTGGCTTCAGCAACAAATGGGCTTAAGTAGCCATTCGTATCTTTTGGTTTACTTTTACCAAACCAAATATTACATAATAGTACATGTTCTCTGCATTGTTTTGGATTTAATTCATTGATCGTACACAATAATGGATACGCAGAGTTTTTTGATGATTTAAAGATAGGTGTACCATCGACACTAAAATTTATAGTAATTATATCGTTATCTACTACCTTTTCTTTGTATGAAAGCCCATCATAAATATCTTCAAATGCATAATTATTTTGTTTTTGTCGACTCCATGCATATGTATCAATTATATCCGGATTACTATAAATTGCCTGTAGTTGATCAGTGAGCGAAATATACAGAAAAGTTTCACAGTTCAATCCGTCTTCTATATCCGCAAAACAATTATCACATGTTAATAAATATAATTTTGTTTCTCTTAAGTAATGACCACATTTTTTACATGTAGAATGAATAGTAATATTTTCTGAAAATTGATTAATTATTTCTTGCCAGCGGTATTTTGAATTAGAAATCTCAGATGACTCCGTAAATATGTTAAGAACATTTATTATATCTAGAGCAGCTTCATAAGTCAAGTTATGTCGCATTTTTAGTGACAATCCAAACAAAATTTTTATCATATCATTGGAAGTATACTCAATATTGTTCTCATCTTGTTTATTATTATTTGATGAACATGGCAGATGATGATCTTTTTTGGTTTGATAATCTAAATTATTGATAATTGATTTCTGTTCACTGTTGCTTAATAATATATCACTGTTGCAATTAATGATAGTAGAGCTTTTCATATTATCTTGGTAATTATCATAGTTACTCAAATTGTATCCAGTATCTGATTTTTCTTGACTATAAAAAAAAGTAATGATCAATTTTTTTTTTTGCATTATTAATATCAAGTATTTCAGATGAATTGACTAAAAAATTCAAGACCATAAAGGAAGAAAAGTCAATTTATTTGAAATATAATTTCAGAAAAATATATATCATTGATAGTCATACATTGTAGTATCTGCTTTAACTTCGGGTTCTTTTAAAGATTGGTATTCTTCAGTCTATAAATGTTAAAGGAAAAAATTTTGTTTATAATTTAAATTAATATAAAATTTATCAAATAGTAAAATTTATGAATGTATCTACGTACAGTCTTAAATAAAAAATCTTAGGCTACAGCCTGTTTTTTATTCTTTGAAATTATACTAGAAGATAATAATTTAGTCTCTCTGTCAAAAATAAAATTTTTATTATTTTAGCATCACTGAAATCGGTTGTTTATACATTTGATAATTATAGAAAATATTATCTAATTACTGTTTTAACATAATCTTTCTCTTCCAATAACGTCTTGTTCGAGATGGAACTTCTTGTTTACTGCCAAATTTATTATACATCTTATAAGGACCTCGAGTCGATTTATTGCAAACATTCTGTGATTGCTTCATTTCGGGCAAATAATAATTAGTCACATTAAATTATAATAACCTTAATTAGTTAATAAATAGCAAGATTATTTTGATAGTTCAAATTAAATTTGATATTCAATTAATTCTCATCTTGTTTATTATTATTTGATGAACATGGCAGATGATGATCTTTTTTGGTTTGATAATCTAAATTATTGATAATTGATTTCTGTTCACTGTTGCTTAATAATATATCACTGTTGCAATTAATGATAGTAGAGCTTTTCATATTATCTTGGTAATTATCATAGTTACTCAAATTGTATCCAGTATCTGATTTTTCTTGACTATAAAAAAAAGTAATGATCAATTTTTTTTTTTGCATTATTAATATCAAGTATTTCAGATGAATTGACTAAAAAATTCAAGACCATAAAGGAAGAAAAATCAATTTATTTGAAATATAATTTTAGAAAAATATATATCATTGATAGTCATACATTGTAGTATCTGCTTCAACTTCGGGTTCTTTTAAAGATTGGTATTCTTCAGTCTATAAATGGTAAAGGAAAAAATTTTGTCTATAATTTAAATTAATATAAAATTTATCAAATAGTGAAATTTATGAATGTATCTACGTACAGTCTTAAATAAAAAATCTTGGGCTACAGCCTGTTTTTTATTATTTGAAATTATACTAGAAGATAATAATTTAGTCTCTCTGTCAAAAATAAAATTTTTATTATTTTAGCATCACTGAAATCGGTTGTTTATACATTTGATAATTATAGAAAATATTATCTAATTACTGTTTTAACATAATCTTTCTCTTCCAATAACGTCTTGTTCGAGATGGAACTTCTTGTTTACTGCCAAATTTATTATACATCTTATAAGGACCTCGAGTCGATTTATTGCAAACATTCTGTGATTGCTTCATTTCGGGCAAATAATAATTAGTCACATTAAATTATAATAACCTTAATTAGTTAATAAATAGCAAGATTATTTTGATAGTTCAAATTAAATTTGATATTCAATTAAACTGACAGAATTCAGTACAAACAAACAAATGATATACGATTTTATCTATTTATTTTTATAATAAGTGATAATTTCTCGTTATTATTATTTGACAGCTAATTGAATAACTTCTAAAATTATAATAAGTAAGTATTTGAAATATATATTTTGTGCGTGAACTACTGCGTATATCTAAATGAAAAATTATTTAACTTACAAAGGTTGAAATGCTTATACAAAATTGTATATTATTACAAAATTACAGGTTAAAAATACAAAATATTTGACAACCGAATAATCTAAACAATGAAACAACTACTCGCTCTATTGCAATGGATTGGAGGTACTTACAATCAGACTTTTACACCTGGAGTGCCTATTGATTGGATCAAGGATTTTAATTTAGAAGAATGGAAAATTGATAGACATGATCCCGACTTGTCTTATGTAATAGAGTGGAAAGAAAAGAAATAGCCGAAATCCGGTGGGTGGCCTTGTTACGACGCAAGGATTGTTGCAATTTCCGGTATTAAAAAATATTTTTAATTTAAAAAAAAAAAATATTTATAGAGATTGAAATTTCCGAGCTTGAAGAGAAAATTGTTTTATTTGAAACTTTAATAGCTTATCTTGATTTAAATAAACCCTTTAAATATATCAAAACAATTTCAATTTTTCAAAATAATTTCTAATAAATCAACTCTGTCTTCCATGAAGTTTATTGTAAAAATAAATTTTTACATTTTATAGCTAATATTAATCAGTTAACAAAACATATGAAAAAATTAGAGGGTGAGCTTTCTCCACACCACAAAATACCGAATTTATTAACGAACTCAACACAAAGTAATACTGCTCGACAATCTCAAACATCCAATGGGAAACCTCTACGTGAAAGTAATGACAAGTCTAAAAGGAAACGAGTAAACGGAGATCCAACTTCAGTACCCCTCAAAAAACCATTTGAGCCAGGACAAGTACCTTAAACAACTAGAAGCGACTCTGATGCATCGAAGACGTTCAATCCTTCGATCTCTGAAACCATTTTTACTGAGAATAATAAAAACAGTCGAAAAAGAGATAATTTTAATATTTCTGGAGTTAATAATTTAGATGAAGATTGCCAGAATCAATACTTGAGAATATTGTATGAAGGTACAATTTATTAAAACTGTGAAATTAATTTATTATTGACATTTTTAATTATTTAGTCATCAATTTGTGGTAAATAATCGTACAAAATATAAAATTAACATTTTGAATACAAGATTTCAGCAAATAATTCTATCAATCATTAATTTATAAGAGTTTAATCCTTCAATATTTGTTATTAATTCGTTTATTTCATTGAAATGCAGATAACAAAGTTATCAAAGAATCATTGGTGGCTTTGGCGGCGACAGTTACAAAAATGAATGAAAATCAAGCTAATGAACGTGCTACACAAGCTAATGAATCTGAAAAAATGGTATGATATTTCTTAGGATATTATTGAATTAAATTTAAATAATTATTGAAATAAATTTAAATCTTCATTTCAACAACTCCGAAAGTCCTAACCCTAATTATGAACATATTTTTAATCACAATAATTGAATAAAATTATTATATTTATAGATTGAGATCGGATCGAAAGGCAGCGGTATTTTTGTTACTGAAGACGAGTACAACCAAGCGAAATCTAAAGGCACTCCAACTCACATGGGAACGGCGTTAATAGAAAAATTATTTCCAGCTGAACTATTGTTGGAATGTAATTTGAAAGGTGGTAAATCCAAAACATTACCGGTTGATGAACCAAGAAAAAAATTGGATCAAAAAATCTTGGGAGAAATTTATAGTAAATTAATAATAAAAAAATCTGGAATCACGGCCGGACCTTTCGGCGGGAATAGTCAAAATGACTTCCTGAGGCCTCAAAACGTGGAGATCCAATGAAAACTCGACTTTTGAAAATTGGATCGAAATCAATAACTTCTCTTTAGTGGAAAGTTTTTAAGTTTCTTAGAGGGAAGTTAAAAATTCTGCCTGTAATTGACCATAATCAATAACTGTATACTTTCATAATTTTTTTTTCTTTCTTTTAGAATCTGTTAAAAAAGAATTTCCAGTATCATTTAACAAAGCTTACTTGGGTCAATGTATTAATAACAAATTAAATAAACTGCGTTATGAAAACAAGAAAAAGATATTAAAAGATCAAGATGAAGAAGTTGCTGATAATTAATCGTTTAAAGTTTTTAATTTTCATGAATTTAAGAGCTAATATTTTTGATTTAATAACTTAAGTATTAATCTTACGATTATTGTATTATTACATTAAGATTTTGATTTGTATTGATTAATTGTTTTATTCTTGTTTTAAGTTTATCAATAGTAAAAAAGCTATTTGGCATCAGAAAGGGAAGTAGATTTAATTGAATTATAACCAGCTTAAAATAGTACTACCGTTACCATAAGAGTCAAATCCCAAAACCTAACCTTAATTGATTTATGTAGTAAATTTACCTATACTAAATCACGTTAGAGAAAGAAAGACAGAGATAAATTTTGAATGTTTCTTATTAATAAATATTCTCATATGCTCGGAAACCATACTGATTGTTATTAAATATGTTCTAGATGTTATTTTCTCTCGTTGTCTTAATTTTTATAAGAATCTGAATGTTCAGTTTTGTGAAATAAAATGAAGTCTTTGATTTTCCATAAGGATCAATGATAAAGGCAAAAATATAAAAATATTAATATCTTTTTTTCAGGACTCGCCAGGCTTTCAAAAATTTTATTGCTTAATTATGATATATGATATTATAAAGTACCAATCTGCCAAATTTCATTAAATTCTGAACGTCAATTCTAAAACCGGCAGTACAACCTTAACTATTGGAAGAAAAAAAATTTCCAAAATAAATACAATAGTAAAATTTCATTGAATTGATCCTGAGATAGATAGATTTTTGTCGAGAAATATATTTGAACGTGAAAATTAAAGCTTTATTTTTTAGCTTTCAGATGTATTATCGAGGTATTAAAATGGTATTATTGAGATCATTCAGAGAATTGCGATAACAGAACGAATTTTAAAAATCCTAAATGTTTCACCTGAAATTAGTTATATCCTCAACTATACTCAGAATTATATTTTTTTGATATACTTAGAGTATACTCATGATATATAACTTTAGATATAAAACGCAGATATACTTTTAGTCTATATCAAATGTGTATAACTCAAAATATACCAAGTTATAAATATCTTACTTATACTGCTAACTTATAATACATTATATTAAAACGGCAAAAAATCGTAGTATAAATTTATACCTCAAATTATGTTCTGAAGTATACTTTTGGATAATCCAATTATACCCTGGATTATACTTTTCACCTATACACTTTTTTTATGCGGGTCAATACTTATTGCATTTAGCCAGCTTAAATATCTCATAATAATTACTATAATAGTACTGCAATTACAGATTTACTTACGTCGTCGATAGAATTCCGAGAAGCAGCGCAAATAGCCAAACTTGAGTACCCAGCTAAAACAGGGAGATTGTTGCAGAGGATATACCCAGACACAAGACGTATAAGAGAACAACAAAGAAAGTCGACAAGAATCGACAACAACCCCAGGTACCAAGAAATTAACCTCGGTATAAAATTTGCGTTACTGAAAGGGACTCTAGGCACAGGCCAGGTTCCGTCTTCCAATCACACAACTGATTAATTAATTAATTACCTAAATCAAATTAAGTACCAAATTTACAAGTCGAAGATAAAAATAGTTAGAATAAAATTTGAGTGAAATAGCAAAATTCAGAAATTCGAGATAGTTTAGAACTGAAATAAAAGAGTTTGAATCTAGAATTTAAATTACAAATTATAGTATTAATTAATTCGAGATAAAATTTACAAAAGTAAAATTATTAGAATAGTTACAATTTAGCTAAATCACATCAACGGCCAAAAGAGAATTTTGTCGAATTAATCTTAAGGCAATTTCGAAATTAAAATAAGATTGACATAAAATATTATTAAAGTGAAACTATAATGAATAAATAAAATCAACTTCTAAATTAATTCCAAAAGTTAAAATTAGAATTAATAATTAAAATTAATCTTTGAAATAATCTAAAAAAATTATACTTGAAATAAATCTTCTAAAAATTAAATTGTCAATCAGTAAATTGAAGTTATAAAAATTACAAAAATAAAAAGTTATCTGTTGATTAAAAATTGTTTAAAACTTTGATAAATAACTTTGCCAAATTCCAGTTAGTAATTATAGAGATAATGAACATAAAGTTTTAGCCTTAAAACCATTTAGCCAAGTTAATAACTCAGTCTCAAATCGTTACTGGAATTCAAAACGGACATAAGCCGATTATTCAGGCAGTTCGAATTTGAATAAATTTTAATTAATCAAAATTTTTTATTGAATAAAAAGCTGCTGTAATATTTTAATAAATTAAGCAACCAAAATTTAAATTTAATTATTTATCGAAGTCAAAGTTAGGGACCGGGAAATTTTGATTCCTAGGAAGTTATGTTATAAAGAGTATTGCGGATTTTAGAAGTCATTATAAATTAGAGTCAAGTGTGTTATTTGGATAAAATTGTTTCATTGAGAACTGTGTGTGTGTGTGGAAATAATTTACATTATATACTTCTCGTTCACGGGCTGTTGAAGAGGTTATGATTAGCAGGTTGTCGACTAGTTTCATGGTATCTTCCTCTGTCCTAGTCGACTTCAGGTTCTTTAGTCCCGTAGTGAGGGTCCGGGCGACAGCGAAATGGCTAAGGACGGTTTGAACCTTGGGCAGGGGTCCGGGTGACCACCCAGGGTCAAATCTAGAGTCTTAGAGCGTGAGGGTCCTGTGGACAGCGCGATTTAGGTAGAAACTGCAGTATAGACGCTCCTTATGAGGGTACTGTCAGGAATCGGGAAGTTTGATAGAAACTACGGTATAGACGCTCCTTTAGAGGGTACTGTTAGGACTAAGTAAACTTTTGTATGGTATGAGAGTGTGTGTGAGAGTTAAAGTAAAATTCAATTGTTGTAAATTTAGGGGAATAAAATTAAAATTCATGTTAAAATTAATTGTTGTTATTTATGTCATCCTAATTATAATTTCTCTCGACCCTATGCCACGCCGTTTTACTTTTTAAACTCATAATAAAATAGTTGTCATAATAATTCATCGAAATGACCAATTCCATAAGAATCATAACAATTCCATGACAAATCGGACCGATATATCATAACATCGTATTTTTTTACTTTATTAAATATTGTGCGTAAGTAAAATATTTACAAACTATGTATACATATTGAAAATTGTGTGCATTTTTATTCTTTAACATATAATTAGTTATTTCATAAGAAAAGAAATAATTATTTTGATTTATGTGTAATATATACGTTGAGTATTTATATAGAATGTACAATTTCCAATAGGCGAATATTATTGATGCTGCATCGAATTTTATTTTTTTTGTAGGAAGTGAAATAATATGACAATTTTATGATTTCAAGTATCGTCCAATAATAGCTAAATATTTCAACTATATAAAAAATCAATGGCTTCAAGATTATGTACATAATGCTAATTCCTTTAATTTTTAACTGATTCTAAAGAATTATAACTTATTGTTGAAAAAGTTTTTAATGTTATTTTTGAAGACATCCAAAGTGCTAAAAGATCTATATAATTGACCATTTAATTTCTGTATCTAGTAATTTTTTTTCGCATTATTAAATAAGTAATGAAAAATAAAAAATAAATTACCAGGGAAAACTTTATTTCATAATAAAATATGAATAAATTTTTATAAATCATTAGCTTCATTTCGTATTTATTCATGATGTTCTATGATCATAAAAATTCAGCAAGTATACTATAACAAAATATTTGAGGAATTATTTTGACCGTTTGAATTAATAGATAATTCGAAAAATTACTTTTACGGACAGTTACGAATGATTTTATGTTCAAACTTAGAATTAAAATTATCAATATTGATAATTTTAATTCAGACTTGGACTTAAAATTATCACTAAATATTTTTAATGCAGCCAATACAAAATGGCGAGATTTCATTGGTCTCATTTAAAAGTGGAAAATTGGCCTTGGGTATTGAGTACCATCCCAGTAGTGACATCTCAGTTATCTTATTTGTTTTAAAAAGCAGTGCGGCCCAGTTCTATTATGGTTACACTCTGCAAAACGCACAAAACGTTTAAGTCCTGCAGGATACACACATGTGTATTTAGACAAGATTCTGAGCATTATGTACGTGGCCTATATGGTATAGTAGTATTTTATTAGTCGTCTCGTCGCACGAATTCGAAAAATTCTAATTCCATAATAATCTAGTAACTTTAAAGAAGCATGTACATCAAAGATTTTTAACTTTCTGCTAAGAAAATTTCAAAAAGTTGGGAAGTTATTGGTTTTACTCCGTTTTTCGAAAATCGAGTTTTCACCAGATCGTAATATTTTGAGGTCCTAGGAAGCTTTCCGAATGTTTCTGAGATGATGTCCGTATGTGTGTGTGTGTGTGTATGTGTGTGTGTGTGGCCGTATGTGAGGGAACCTGGGGCACAAAGGCCCCCTGGCGCACGACGGCCCCCCTCAAAAATTAGGTAAAAATTTTTTTTCAATTTTCCTGAAGTTGAGATCTCTATAATGTTTTTATGATATTTCGGCCCAATATGTAATGTGTGGGGAATAATGGACCACTCGAGAGAAAAATTGTAATGTGACGTCACATAGTGACTGTTATTCAATTTAATTTTAATATTAGTGTCACCATCTGATTTGCACACTAATAAATAATATCTTAAATACAAATTAAATCATTAACAGTATACACTATCGATTGTGTATATAAGATAAATAAATTGAAGATTCTCTTATTATGAGAAAAGTATGAAATAAATAATTAAATAATAATAAATTGACACCGTTGACTGTGTAAATGAAAATTTAAAGGTTATCTTATTATGAGAAAAGGGATGAAATAAATAAATAAGTACACCATTTATTGTGTAAATGAAATATTAGAGGTTCTCTTATTATGAGAAAAGAGTATTAAATAAATAAATGAATAAATGCATAAATAAATATATAAATTAATACATCAGTAATGTTTTAGAGAAATAAAATCATCAATATATTGAGTTGTGACAATATCAATGTTAATACGGATTATAGGCCGTAAGAAAAGAATTTATATATATAAATATAATTAAAGGAATAATTATTGATTGATTATTGTCCAATCACAATTAAATAATTATTAATTGGAAGGAAAGTGATTTGGTAACAGTTTTATGATTTTAAAAAGAAGTCAGTTTCCGTAGGAAACTCAATCAGACAAGATCAATGAATTAAAAATTAAAAGATTAATAATAGAGATTGAAAATAATTTTGATTAAATTATTAAATTAACATAATTCAAGGAGTTATTTGAATAAAATAATTAATAATTGAGTTTATTTAAATTAAATTTGTTGTAAAACATCTATTCCGAAACCTAACAAGCCAAAATTAGGTACTCGGAAAAGCGCGGACCGCGAAGAGAGCGACTGCTCGCCAGCCAAGCCAAAGTTCCCTCTCCACCCCGAATAGACAAATCCCGTAGGCTCTGACTTACTTTCCACTTCCACTACGGACCGAGTCATCTCATTGGCTGGGGTTTGATTCCCCCACTATCAAGACTGTGAGCCACATCTACAGTATATAAGGAGAAACGCAACGGGGCTTCAGCCATTAGTTCTTCGTGACCAGTCAGCAGTACAACCAGCTCTCCTATAACTTAAGCAAGCGCGCAAGGCTTGCACTACATTGTCTTTCTCAAGTAACAAGAGTGCAAGGCTTGTTACTTGTCACAAGCTTATACGGATCATCTCAACTTCGCCAGCCTTACCTTCAATACGGATCATCTCAACATCGGTTAAGTCTTCAGTAAACGTGCAAGGCTTACAAGCAAAGGTTCTCGCTCGGCAACAAGCGCGCAAAGTTTGCTCTGCCTTCCAACTGAAAACACCTTAACCAACAAACTGCTCTTCTCAGAGCAATCCAACTAGATCTCTTTTTGAGAGCGAGTGACTGTACGTCATCACTAGCCAATCAAGGCCTTTCGCAGTAGTTTGCTGACTCAAACATTTAATCAAAAATCAGTCTTTCTCAAGACTTCTCAACCGAACGGTTTTTCTCAAGACCACAAAACTATCAAGTTACGTAAGAGCTCGATTAGAGTTTTGAGAAATCCAGTCAAGGTCATCTCGAGACGATCGCGACAAAATTACTGATTTAAAAATTATAAATCATTAATTTCATAAAATTTTTATTACATTTACGATGAGTGAAGTTTATGAATCTGATTAAATAACTATTATAATTATATTAATATTCTTTGGGTTCCAATGGGTCAATAAAAATTCTTCTAAGAATTCAACTAAATTTAACAAGGTAAATTCTAAATACTTAATTATTAAAGTATTAAATTTTAAATTTATAACTTGAAAAATTATGGAACTCAAATTTATAATTAGGTATTTGATTGATTAGTATAGAATCTATAAGTGTATTATTAAATTTTGTAAATTATTTTATTTGATTGTTGAATAAATTTGGCTTTACTTAAAATAGTTGTTCATTGATATATTTTATAATTAATAAATTCTATTAATTAACTTTCGAATTATAATAAGATATTATATTTAACAGTTATTCTTATAGCTCCATCCCAGTTATTTCACTTTGTGAAGGCTAAAAGGGAGAAAAGTAATTATAAAATTCAAGTACTATGTTCTGACGTAACAGGAACGAAAAAAAATTTTTTTTTTCAAATTGTAATAAATTTGTGGTAAAATGAATAAGAAATATTCAATTGAATTAAAAAATTGAATCATACTGGGAAGACGTACATGACGGTCCCTAGCATAACGGCCCCTCTCATAAATTCGGTAAAAAATTTTTTTTCCATTTTCCATTAAGTTATGGCCTCTATGATGTTTTTATGATATTTCGGGCCAATATGTAATATGTAGGGCATAATGGACCACTCGAAAAAAAAAAAAATGAAAAATTTAAAGAATCCATTATTTTAGGATTTTTCAGGTCAATGAATTAGAATGAATTTAATTAAACTGAAAAATTAAATGGATAATTGAATTATATGGCTTATAAAAAATTGAAAACACAGTTTTTTTACATTAAAACAGTAATAATTATATGATCAATTGTTGATCACGGTATCCTCTGCACCAGACAGAAACCTAATCTCAAAGTTTTATTTGAATTCCTCCAAGGATGTCTTACTCTACGCAGTTCATATTTCTAATTTTGACTTGATAAAAATATAAAAAAAAGGTCTGGTTCAAGATATTACGTATTTCAAAAGCTCAATCTGAAAACTCAAGCTGTGTTTTCAATCAATGTGAACTAATGTTACCAATTCATAGCTAAATAACATCTCTGTATTTTTTCTTGTACGTAGGTTTAAAATCTCTGAGTGCAATGAAAGAAATTAATTATATTTTTGATTATTATCTATTCAAAACTATTTTACAGCTAAACAATAATATAATAATAAAATAAGATCACAAACATATTCGTCAGAATAATTTTCGCCAATTCGTGCGCAAGAATCATAAGACCATTTATTACAATTTTACATTGAATCCATGACTCTGGGGACTCTAAGGAAAGTCTAGTGCAATACAGACAGTGGCAATTGTCATTTTTATATTTAAAATATTTTTAACTTCCCGCTAAGAAAATTGAAAATTTTCAATAATCGGCAAGTTACTGGTTTTACCCTGTTTTTCGAAAATCGAGTTTTTATCAGATCTCGACGTTTTGAGGTCCTAAGCAGATTCCCTGACTATTCCCACGAGGGTGTCACTATGTCTATATGTATGTATGTATGTATGTATGTATGTATGTATGTATGTATGTATATTCATTATAACTTAGCTTTTAGATAATAATTCATTACTCAATATTTTAAAAGAGAATTTAAACAATTTTTAACTACGGCTTCGGCACATTATGACATTCGCTGATTAAACTTGACCTGCTTAGAGTAGTTCACACTTGATCCGTCAGGTAGCGTATTTAAGTGGATGATTTCCCAATACAACTTGAACATAGTTATCGATTTTCATGCTACCTAGAACTAACTTTACAATGTAGAATTTAGGTGTCTGTGTGCGCGCGCATCGTAAAAATTCACTCTCTTCATTTTTCTCCATCGCGCCAAAAGAAGTATGACTTCAAAAAGCCGGTTGAATTTCTTGGAGAATCAAAGAGTGCAGCACATCGAATGTTATTTACTTTATCAAAGAAATTTCTAAAAGACTCATCATTCCGGACAGCTTATCATGGATTCATGGAGGAATATCAACGACTACAACATATTAAATTGGTATCTGAGTTCACTGCTGAGCCTAAGTACAGCTATTATTTACCTCATCACGGAGTAATACGAGAACAAAGCCTAACAACTAAATTGCGAGTGGTCTTCAATGCATCTTGTAAGACTTCAAGTGGGT
Organism: Cotesia vestalis; assembly: GCA_000956155.1. Taxonomy (NCBI): domain Eukaryota; kingdom Metazoa; phylum Arthropoda; class Insecta; order Hymenoptera; family Braconidae; genus Cotesia; species Cotesia vestalis. The sequence goes on from JZSA01008011.1 coordinate 13,730, forward strand.
TATTTTTAAACGACATTCTTCACGCTGGACCTGAGTTACAAATTGAATTAATTGATGTACTCTAACGATTCCGATTTTTTAAATTTGTTTCCGTTTCGGATAATGAGAAGATGTACAAAAGATTGTATCCTTTATTCTAGATGAATTTTTGATCATTGGAGGCAGACCTTGAGTCAAATCAGCTATCTGTAACTGTGGAAGATGTGCCGGATTCCGACAAATTAAGAGCCAACAACTAATGGGTCAATTACCAATTCATCGAGTTACTCCTTCTCGTCCCTTTTTGCATGCCGGTGTTGACTATGCTGGACCATTCATGGTGAAAACTTAGAGAGAACGCAATGCTCGTGAATATTAAGCATACATTGCCTTATTTGTCTGTGAATCTATTTGTCAGTTATTCATCTAGAACTGGTCCCCGATCATACAACTGATGCCTTTGTAGCGGCTTATAAACAATTCATTGCTAGACGTGGGATTTGTGCAACTTTGAGAAGCAATTGTGGGACATGATAAGCTCATAATGCAGTATATTTTCGTAGAACTAACGATAAATAAGCGACCGTTATCGACAAATACATAAGCTTGTTACTGAGTTGTGTTAATAATTTTATTGAATAATGTTTGTACTGATTTATTTCTTTTCAAATGGGAGGCTTCGCCCCCCAACCGCCACCGGGGCTCTGCCCGGACCCCTTTGAAGCTTCACCACGAACCTCAATTACTTACTTTGAATGGGGGGCTATGTTCCTCAACCCCTACTGGGGCTTTACCTCAGACCCTGCTGTTAATTTTTGCATGAGAAATTGTTGTCGCGATGAATTATTACGGATTAATAAAGACACGGAGCCATATGGAAATACATTTTAGTACAGTGATTTTATTAGCAATATTAGAATAAAAAAATTTGGAAAACGGCTGACCCTAAAGGCCATCCCTGCAACTTCCCGCGAATTTCATACTTATGTAACGAACGAATTAATTAAAATCATGAAAAACTCCTCAAACGCGTAAACCAAGTACCTATTTCATAACCCAGCATGAAGTCGTAAACAATTTAAGGGTTTTCTAACGAAATCTGGCGTTGCCTTTCTAAAATTTTTGGAAAGACTGGGCCCGATCACAGTATAGATGACACCATGTTGTTACAGTTTCATAACCGGAACAAACCTTGAAAAGTGATCGGATCTAATTTTTAGATCGCTTCATCACATGGGACAAATCATATAAAAGACCGAATTTTCGATCAACTAATCAGTCCAAGTTTACTCTTAGTAGTGCCCAGTTTCAAGTTTTGTTCTGCCGGCCCAGTACTTGTACTCCGGTTCCTCGCCGTTAAAGAAGACCCTTCTGGTTTACCTGGTACACCCTGATCCGGTCAAAAAGTTACCATAAGCCTGAAGACATCCCATTTATTGCGGCCCGACTCTAAACCCAGATATTGAACTATCTGCAAGTTTTGAGAGTCTTACCACAATAAAGTAACAATTTCAATC
>JZSA01008015.1:0-13022 GCA_000956155.1 Cotesia vestalis
GGGACATATTCCGTCTCAACCTTGAGATATTTCGCCAAATCAAATGCGATAATGAAATTGAGGTATCCAAATTCAGCCAAAACAAATGCATCGTCTATAAGCTGCGCGCGGTTCAGAACATGAATTTTTTGGTAATTACCAGACTTGAGATAATCAGCAATCAGTTTCCAATTTCTGTCATCATAATTAACCCGATAGTAGCCTGCAAATATAAATTCCGAATAAAAATACTCTTTAAATAAGTAATTTTTCCAATAAAAATACACACCAAACTGCTGTTTGTTGCACATGAGCCATTTGTCAGGAGGCGGTGTCACAATTCTCATTGATTCTATTTCTGAATTAAACCACTTAGTGTCAGCAGTATTATCAAAATCAGTGTTTCCCTGAGTTTCGAAATCCAATGGAATCCAGTATCGCTTTGATGACGTCTTCTTTTTAGCTTGTGTGAAAGGTAATTGCTTTATAATCGCACTGTTTGTTTGATAATTCCTTTCAATTGTGACAACTGGATATCCACCTGTACGCCTCCAGTCGTCAATTACTTTTTTCAGGAACCATTTTCTACCCGAAAATTCCAGTAATTCAGATAATAAATCTGTATTTCTTATCTTGTTCCTATTTAATAATTTCATAATACCAGTTTACAAAAACATTTTTGATAATAAACATTTAAGAGGGCATATATTTTTAACTTTCACTTTAAATAATACCTTTTTCGTAAATTATCTTTGATAAGTAAGTCAATATTTCTCTCACCCACGATGTGTGCTATCATTCGAGCTAGGAAACCAGCTATGATGAGGTATAATCAAATATAATTATAATTATTATTTAAAATTGTTATGAGAATAAGAAAAAAAAATTATCGCTTTGACGAACCAGTTGGAGAAAAACTGACATCAATATTCCTATCACGTAAACGGTTATTAATAAAATCTTCCTGAAAAAGGATCGTTCGTTGTGTAAAAACATACATGCTTACGAAATTCTGCTGCCCAGTGATCTATAAATTATTAATGAACAAAAAATGATTTGCATTTTATATCAATCATTGAATAGTTGACACAACTTATAATCGTCGACTTACCTTATCTGTTACATAACTAACCAAATATTCCTTTAATTTCGTTTCAAAAATTCTGTATTTAAACAATGGAAAATAAATGATCAGCAGCTTCATTGCTTCCAAGAATATCGAGATTATCACTCAGAATTTTTTTGAACTAGAAAAAAAATATGAAGTGTTTTTATATTAAAAAGTTTGATTGGTTAATGATTAAGAGGTTTTAATACTAACCTTCTCGAGCTGTTGTTTATTTGTAATGAACTGCTCAATTACTGTACAGAAAGAATCAACGAAGTCATGGAAATGCTTCCTAAAAATGTGAACAAGAAAGTTGAATATTCAAATTTTTCTTCATTAGTATAGATCAAAATTATATTCATACGAAATTGTTTAAAGTTTAGCTTACATGTCATAAGTAACTTTTCCATGATTAGTGATAAAGCCGGTTGGAGAGTCGACATTGTAGTCATTATACCTAGAAGTAGTTTTGATGAAAATAATGAATAATAAAAGTATTGAAGATATTAAATTTACATTCTGTGTATAACGTCTTCCTTGTGGTCAATGAACCAAATGATGGTGTCCAAACCGATGGTGCTCTGTTGAGCAATTTTTATTAAAATATACCAAGGATTACTTTGAACCAATTGTCCATTAATAAACAACATGATTAATTCATGCAGTAACTCATACTTCGATGAGCACATGAGGGCCCAAAGAACGGTTTTGTCCTTATTAATTAAATATTTCTCCAGTAATTTTTTCCAAGTTTCCTTATCAGCACTGCGAATCCCTGCACAAAGTATTTCTTTTCGGATGTCCTCCAAAAGTCTGCATCAAGAAACAAAGGAAATTTTTTAGAAGAAACTAAATTGGTAAATGATCGATATGGTAATGAAGTGTAATGGCAAACTGACGGATTTTTAACGGGATCCGCGAGCCAATTTTTGAGCTTAGCAAGTGAATAGTTTCTGCATAACGTTGACCCGTAGAAGCAAGTCCACTTTATAAACGCTATTTTATTGAGTCTTTCCATACGATCGTTATCATCAACTGCTGCATCTGACAGATACTTACGTTCGAGTGGGCCAGATAACTCCAAAATCATATTCTGCAAAAAATAGCAAGTTATTCAAAACTTTCGAAGAACTCCGTAGTACTCCCGATCGAGATCACAAACTTTGAAGGTATATTTCGATAAAAAGTAGTACGTCTTCTCATACAAGACTCGAAAATTTGAGTGTGATTTAGTGCTTACCTTAAACGGTTCGTAGTATTGAGAACCAGATATTGAAGAGTATTGATATAAACGGAACATTTTTTCCCAAAAAGTCGCCCATGGGACATATTCCGTCTCAACCTTGAGATATTTCGCCAAATCAAATGCGATAATGAAATTGAGGTATCCAAATTCAGCCAAAACAAATGCATCGTCTATAAGCTGCGCGCGGTTCAGAACATGAATTTTTTGGTAATTACCAGACTTGAGATAATCAGCAATCAGTTTCCAATTTCTGTCATCATAATTAACCCGATAGTAGCCTGCAAATATAAATTCCGAATAAAAATACTCTTTAAATAAGTAATTTTTCCAATAAAAATACACACCAAACTGCTGTTTGTTGCACATGAGCCATTTGTCAGGAGGCGGTGTCACAATTCTCATTGATTCTATTTCTGAATTAAACCACTTAGTGTCAGCAGTATTATCAAAATCAGTGTTTCCCTGAGTTTCGAAATCCAATGGAATCCAGTATCGCTTTGATGACGTCTTCTTTTTAGCTTGTGTGAAAGGTAATTGCTTTATAATCGCACTGTTTGTTTGATAATTCCTTTCAATTGTGACAACTGGATATCCACCTGTACGCCTCCAGTCGTCAATTACTTTTTTCAGGAACCATTTTCTACCCGAAAATTCCAGTAATTCAGATAATAAATCTGTATTTCTTATCTTGTTCCTATTTAATAATTTCATAATACCAGTTTACAAAAACATTTTTGATAATAAACATTTAAGAGGGCATATATTTTTAACTTTCACTTTAAATAATACCTTTTTCGTAAATTATCTTTGATAAGTAAGTCAATATTTCTCTCACCCACGATGTGTGCTATCATTCGAGCTAGGAAACCAGCTATGATGAGGTATAATCAAATATAATTATAATTATTATTTAAAATTGTTATGAGAATAAGAAAAAAAAATTATCGCTTTGACGAACCAGTTGGAGAAAAACTGACATCAATATTCCTATCACGTAAACGGTTATTAATAAAATCTTCCTGAAAAAGGATCGTTCGTTGTGTAAAAACATACATGCTTACGAAATTCTGCTGCCCAGTGATCTATAAATTATTAATGAACAAAAAATGATTTGCATTTTATATCAATCATTGAATAGTTGACACAACTTATAATCGTCGACTTACCTTATCTGTTACATAACTAACCAAATATTCCTTTAATTTCGTTTCAAAAATTCTGTATTTAAACAATGGAACAGTATCGTACTCATTGAATGCCTGGTTAATTATAATTTCCGCGATAGTACGATAAAATTTTTCTCTACTTTCCATAGCATTAGTATCTTCATTGACGAATATTTCTTCGCTGAAAATGAACCAATCAGTTGAGCAATGGAGTCATCTTTGAAATAGAGAAAAAAGAGAAGAAAGTGAAGCAGACTAATTTCCAAAAATCGTTCCTAACTTTAATATCAACGAAATGAAAGCTAAGAAAGATTGAAAATTTTTTTAAGCAGTCAATGAATCTCTACCACTTTCTCGCTCTTTTTCGACAATCGTTAAGAAAGCGTTTATATTACTCGACGTAAATAAAATCTCTGCGTTGATGCTCGGGCTGTAGATTTTTGGGCACCAGAACGAAGTCTAGTTTAATGTAATTGGTTTCATTGTACGGGACGCCAATGAAGTTTTGAAAAGCTTCCAATAATCTTTTGACATTTTTCACTAAATATTTCCCATGACCCAGAGCACCTTTTCGTGACCATACTCTCATTGAGTCACTGTTTTTTTCATTAACGTGATCGTCGTCGAAATTGGTCAGCACAATCCATCTTGAAAGTTTTATCAACATTTATTGACCAACCGAAATCAGTTGAATATAGAATACAAGGTTATTAATTAATTATTTATCAAAATACTTACTCAGAAAGCACAGCAGGCGAGTTTATCTCGGAGTTGTAATAAAAATTGATTTTATAACTCCCTGGAGGGATATTTTCCGCGAATGAAATTTTCAAAATAATGTTCTCGTAAAGAGAGTAGTCATTAGTCGTGTAAATTTTGTGATTTGCAGTATTTTCCAGTTTGATTCCACCAATATGAGTAACATTTTCTGCGTTTAATATTATTACCTTGCATTCGAATTTTATTTCGATATTTATTGACAATTCCCCTTCTCGTTCTAAATTATATGAATGAACATTGATAATTGGTCCTTGACGGTCATTGTACTTCGAAATTGGCACGTTTTCGTAAACCGAACAGATTTCTGTGCATCCACAACCACAGATGGTCAATAAAGAAAGCACTCCAAATATTAATGCCTTCATTTCTGTATTCAATAAATTTTATTTCGACGCTAATATCTTTATTCTAAAAATGACTTATTTTTAAGTCAACTATCTTTTGAAATAAAAAAATCGATACTTACAAAACTAGATTGCTCAGTATTGCTCAATGACTCTAATTGACTAGCGTTAATGTTATTTAGTCTTGATTATATATCAGAGCTTTGTCCAATTAATTTTTAGCGGATTAACGTATACTTTTATTGAAAATTTACTTCTGCAGAAATAAAAACAATACAATAGGAGACAATGTAATAAATCTAATATCCAATTAAAACGTGTGCCGTATTTTTTTTTATCACACTGTTATCGGCAGCTATTTTCGGACGTCTAATGAATTAAATTCCCTGACATGTTCCTAAAACGTGTCTTAATTAAAAAAAAAAAATTATCGTAAAAAAATTATTAATCTTAATGAGAAAAAAAATTTTATTTTGAGTCACTTAAGAATTGTGCAATTGATAATTTTATAATTTATCTTCTACTTTGAAGCAGAAATTAAACATTTTTAATTAACAAGAATTAATAGATTAAAAATTATTTTATTTTAATACTAAAAATTTCATTAAAAAAAAAAAAACTTAACTACCCGATAGCGAGTATGTTTAGCGACTGTACACTCACAAGCTGGATGTTCTCACCCAATTGAACTACCCCGGTATCATCGGCGCGAATTTCTTAAACTAATCACCGGTTTAGCTGCCCTAAGTAGTAAAGCCCTATTCCTAGTATTTTTGGTTTACCTAATCTCATCACGTTTTTTACTGAATCTACATTTCTATGACTCCCCTCCAAATGAAAGAAGCCTATCGCGTAACCGACAATACCGGCACCAGGATTCGAACCCAGATCTTCCAGAGACTTGTAAGTCACTTAACAAACTAGTCATCGGTCTTGTTGTGCTAAGTTCTATTACAAATAGTATATATTCAATTTGTTCAGGTCTATAGTTTGATGTTAAATTGCTTCCTTGGTCATTAAAAGAAGTATAGTCATTTAAATTATTTAATTTTATTTATTTAGAACATTAACTGTTCTCGGAATTTACAATATTTGTATAAAATTAACAAATATATGTCAAGATTATGAGTTTGGCTAGATTAGTCATGAATTTATAAGTTCTACTTAATAATTCACAGAGAAGTTAATGTAATTAATTAATTTACTACAATAGTTGATTCATTACAAGAGAGTTGAGTCAGAAGTTTTGAAAAAAAAAAAAAAAAAAAAAAAAAAGGATTTTTGTGATAAAAAAAATAATTTGTTGAAAATTTTAAACAATTTTATTTCTTAGCTGGGGAAATAGAAATCTTTTTCACAGTAACTTTTTTGTTGGAAAGAAGTTTTCTAGATTTAGGAAAAATTTTGGATGATAATGTACTACATAGCATTCAAACATGTTTGTTTTTTATAGAATAATTTTGTATAGAATAATTTTGTAGTTACATTAACAATTTAATAACCAAATTATTTTTCTTCAACATTCCAGTAAGCTTTCATCAAATTGAATACAGAATTTGAGGCATCAACTTTTATTTGAGTAAAGTACAAATACTTAGCTACTTCTCTGCTTCCAAGAATGTTCATATTATCATACAATATTTTTTTGAACTAAAAAAAAAAGATGTAATTTTAATATTGACATGGTTAATTAGTGAATAAAAAGGAAGTTTTGATACTAACCTTATCGAGCTGTTGGTTATTTGTAATGAACTGTTCAATTACTGTACAGAAAGAATCTACAAAATCTTGGAAATGATTCCTAAAAAAATAAACGCACAAGGTGAAAATTAAAAAATTTCCTAAAAAATATAGATCGAAATTATATTCATATACTATTTGCGAGAATATAGTTACATGTCATAAGTTATTTTTCCTAGATTGTTGATGAAGCCTGTTGAAGAGTCAAAATGCTTATGGTTATGCCTAGAAAGAGTTTCAACAAAAATCATGAAAACTATGTAAAATATATCATTGAAGCATATAAGTATGAAAGATATTAAATTTACATAAAGTCAATAACATTTTGTTTGTTGCCAATGAAACGGATGATGGTGTCCAAACCGATGGTGCTCTGTTGGGCAATTTTTATCAAGAAATACCAAGGATTTTGTTGAGTCAATTGACCATTAATAAACAACATGATTAATTTATGCAATAACTCATACTTCGATGAGCACATGAGTGCCCAAAGAACGGTTTTGTCCTTATTAATTAAATATTTCTCCAGTAGTTTTTCCCAAGTTTTCTCATCAGCACTGCGAATCCCTGCACAAAGTATTTCTTCTCGGATGTCCTCCGAAAGTCTGCATCAAGAAACAAAGGAAATTTTTTAGAAGAAACTAAATTGGTAAATGATCGATATGGTAATGGAGTGTAATGGCAAACTGACAGATTTTTAACGGGATCCGCGAGCCAATTTTTGAGCTTAGCAAGTGAATAGTTTCTGCATAACGTTGACCCGTAGAAGCAAGTCCACTTTATAAACGCTATTTTATTGAGTCTTTCCATACGATCGTTATCATCAACTGCTGCATCTGACAGATACTTACGTTCGAGTGGGCCAGATAACTCCAAAATCATATTCTGCAAAAAATAGCAAGTTATTCAAAACTTTCGAAGAACTCCGTAGTACTCCCGATCGAGATCACAAACTTTGAAGGTATATTTCGATAAAAAGTAGTACGTCTTCTCATACAAGACTCGAAAATTTGAGTGTGATTTAGTGCTTACCTTAAACGGTTCGTAGTATTGAAAACCAGATATTGAAGAGTATTGATATAAACGGAACATTTTTTCCCAAAAAGTTGCCCACGGGACATATTCCGTCTCAACCTTGAGATATCCTGCCAAATCAAATGCGATACTGAAATTGAGGTATCCAAATTCAGCCAAAACAAATGCATCGTCTATAAGTTGCGCACGGTTCAGAACATGAATTTTTTGGTAATTTCCAGACTTGAGATAATCAGCAATCAGTTTCCAATTTCTGTCATCATAATTAACCCGATAGTAGCCTGCAAATATAAATTCCGAATAAAAATACTCTTTAAATAAGTAATTTTTCCAATAAAAATACACACCAAACTGCTGTTTGTTGCATATGAGCCATTTGTCAGGAGGAGGTGTTCCAATTTCTAATGATTCCACTTCTGGATTAAGCCAATTAGTTACGGTGGTATCATCAAAATCAGCGTCATCTTGAGTTGCGAAATTCAATGGCCTCCAGTTTCGCTTTAATGAAGTTGTGTTTAAATATCTCATAAAAACTGACTGCTTTATAATAGCACTGTTAGCCTGATAATTCCTTTCAATCGTAACTACTGGATGTCCTCTATAATCTCTCCAGTTTTCAATTATTTGTTCGAGTAATTCTCTTTTATCATTCGATATTTGGATCATAGAAGTAAATGATTTAGTCTTTCCTCGGTTTCTATACATTTGTATTAAATTAATCATGAATTGCACTTATGATTGCAACAATAGCGATACTAATTTACTTTAGAAACTTGTTTGATTTTATTCTTACCTTTCTTCCAGAAAATTTTTGACTACTGCCTTAAAATTGGTTTCGCCAATAATATGAGCAATCATTCGAACAATAAATCCACCTTTGATTTTATAATTACAGAATAATATTCATAAATTACTATTATCTTAAAAAAATAAAAAAAATAAAAAAAAAACAAAAATATCTTATTCAACAAACCAATAGGGAAATAATCTCTTCCTGCACCAAAATTGACTCGATCAAAAACGAAATCTTGACCGAAAATATTGGATCGTTGCTTGATGACGAATAAATCCATCAAATTCCAGTGATTGGTCGCCTGAACATAATTAAATGTACAGCAAACTATTCATCCATTTTAAGATAGCTGATGAAATGTGATAGGGTTACTTTACCTCATCTGTTATGTAATATACCAAATATTCTTTAAGTTTTCGTGTGAGTGGTTTATTTTTTTGAAGCTTAGAAAATTTTTCATTATTAAATGCTTGATTAACCATCATCTCTGCGATAGAACGGAATAATTTTTCATTATTATCCGTAGCAATGTTATCTTCGTTGACGAATGTTTCTTCGCTGAAAATGAACTGATCAGTTGAGCAATGGATTCATTTTTGAAATTGAGAAGAAAGAGAAGAAAGTGGAGCAGACCGATTTCCAAAAATTATTCTTAACTATTTAATTTGCAGACTTCAATATTAATGAAGTAAAAGCTAAGAAGAATTGAAAATTTTTTTAAGCAGTCACTGGAGCTCTACCACTTTCTCGCTCTTTTTCTATAAACGTTAAGAAAGTGTTCATATTACTCGACATAAATAAAATCTCCGCGACGATGCTTGGACTTTGGATTTTTGGGCACCACAAATAAGTCCAATTTAACGTACTTGTTTTGATTATACGAGAAGCCGGTAAAGTTTTTAAAAGCTTCCAATAATCTTTCGACATTTTTCACTAAATATTTTCCATGGCCCAGACCACTTTTTCGGAGCCATACTCTCATTGCGTCACTATTTTTTTCATTAATGTGATCGTCATCGAAATTGGTCAGCACGATCCATCTTGAAAGTTTTATCAGCATTTATTGAGCAACCGAAATTAGTTGAATATAAAATACAAGGTTTTTAATTAATTATTCATCAAAATACTTACTTAGAAAGCACAGCAGGTGAGTTTATCTCGGAGTTGTAATTAAAGTTGATAGACAAAATTCGTAATAATTATTTCCCAGATAACTTAAATTTAATTGTTAATTTTAATACTTACGAAATTATTCAATTGAAGATGATTACACTCTAGTTTGAAACATATAATTTACTCCACATTACTTCACTCATGCCCCTATTTATATAAGAACTCCTCCCAATCACCTTCCACTACGATCTACTTCATGTAAGCCGCTATTTGGGGGGTTGAACCATCTTAAAACAAATTAAAAAGTACAAAATGTTTCTAGAAACGTCCAATCAATCAAAACTTAGATCTTTTAAAACAATTTTAGCCACTCCTTTCTCCAAACAAAGGTCGTTCATCACTTCTCATGAGCTCATGATTATTTTAGAAATATTAATGACATTTTTATCTTTTTATTAAATTTGAAAGAAGTTTTTTTTTGTTATACATATTCTTTTATTTTTTTAATAAAATTTTTTTTTATATCTCCCGATTTATTTAAAATTGAATTTAAAAATTTTTTCAGTCTCCAAAAAATCTTGAGCATAAATTTATGAATTTAGAAAAAACGTATCAAGAGTTAAATAATCTTAATTCAAATTTAAACTTGTATTCATAAATAAAAAATAATTTTTTTACTCCTAAAAAGTCCAACAATTAAAAAATTTTATTCCCAAAAAAAAAAATTTTTGAAATTTTATGATGAGTACGTAGATTTTTAGTCGATGATAAAAATACACGTAGTTAAAAATTACCTTTGTAACTTTTTTACTGGTAAAATGAAGATATTTTATAGATATCATTTCCAGCAATTATAGTCTATTAAATTGACATTTACAACATAAAGATTAAAAGTATTTTTGTAATTTATATATCATTTTTTGGAGATGGCGATATGAGTACATTTGAAGTGCAAGTTTGTGGATCACTATCTTTAAAGATTACATGAAGATATTGTCCAGCTAAAGCATTAATTATTTTCTGAATTACTTTTCAAACAAAAAAAAATAATAATTTAATCATATTTCCACTATAAAAAAATAGCGGGGTGAATAATTCAATCTTTCCGAAGTGAAATTCACTCCGAGAAAGATTTTATAAATTTTCTGATAAAGTAGCATTTTGCACGTCTCATAAGCGAAGCGTTGAGGAAGTGCTCTGCTCTTGACATGTAAAAAAAAATGGTTTTCTCGAAACTCAAGCAACTTTCTTCACTTGTATTGCACTTACAGGATAATATGAGTGCACACGGAGAAAAAAAACAGCATTGAATACTATTTTGTACAGTACTCAGTACTGTTTTGGAAGAAAATAAGGTTAAAGTGTTTGAGACAGTAGAGTGCGCTTTATAAAAAGTACTGACTATAGTCTGCACACTACTGACTCGTGTTCTGGCACTAACCAGTCGTGACTCGTACAGCACTCTCTACTGTCTATGAACATTTTCTTAATATTTGTACGAAACAGTAATCATTGCTTTTTTATTTTCTCCGTGCACTAATATCAAGTCAAATAATCTTTCAGGCACATAAAATATATTTCAATAACAATTACTTTGTTGAACATACCTGAATAATGTTTTTATCATCTATTATATTATTATTTTACTTGGTTTCTTATTTTTCTTTTTATTCTTGTTATTTGCTATTATTTTCATGAGTTGCAATTGCTAACTCATCATTATTCTTTTCATTTAGCAATTTATCTATGAAATCACTATGCTAGCTGTAAGTCATCTTGTTATGCATCGAAAAAAATTTTTTTTATTCTAACCAATGTATTACTATTAACCCTGTTAATGGCCTAGGCTGTTGGGTTTGTTTATTTAAATAAAATAAAAAATAAAAATAAAGTAACTCACTGCGCACTTCTTTAATTAATATGGGCGTTTAAGTCACTCGTTCAAGTATTATTTATAAAAAACTAATATACGACTGCGTATTTATCTATCTATATATACATTTTATATATTATTTTTTTCCTCGCCTTAGAATTATGGCGCTACTTAACCATACTAGTTTTCTGTTTTTTCTATTTTATTTTGATCAATTTTATTGCGAAAAATAATATTATGAGGCGTGCAATTTTAGATTTTCTAATCTTTTTTTAAATTCTCTCTATCATGATTATATTGACAAGATATTCTAACAGTTGCCCTCTGGCAGTTGACTTTAGTGACATTAAAGTATTAATTTTATTTAATTAAACGTAGTAAACGTAACTGGATTGAAAAACAAAATAATTGTTATGAAAATTTGGTTGAATATTCTAAAAAAGTCAAATTTTTCGTCATATTATAATCAATATTCACAACTGTAAATTTAGGATAAATTGTCTAAAGCATTTATTATAAATTTAGCGTATAAAAAGTTCTATGAGCTAAATAAAAAAACTCTGCATTCAGTCCTTTAAAAAAAAATTAGGAAAACGGTTGACCTTAAAAGAGTAAAAATTAACTTTAATTTCACTCCCGATTTTTTAAACTATATTTATCATTAAATAATACTTATTTTTATCATATATCTACGCTTTACTTCATAATAAAAATTTTTTTTATTCAATTAAAAATACACTCATTTTTTGTTTACCTTCTATCATTCATTTGAAAATATTAGACAGTTTATTTTTGCATTGTGTAATATAATTTTATTATCAATTTACAATGATCAAATAATTTTTCTGTGTACCTACTTGTACAAAGTTGAAATTAAACTTTTAATCGCTGTAACACCAAATTAGCATATTGTACTCGAATGATAGCAGTCTCGCGATGTGAAACAATATTTTCTAAACCAAGCAATTCATGGTTTACAGATAATATTTCTTGGAACTGTAAAAGATGTAAAATTGTTCTTAGGTATAAATTTTGTGTCAATTTAAAAAAGAAGAAGCTGATAAACCTACAACGTTTGTAAAGTCACACAGTAAAAAATTTTGCGTCATTTTTTACACAATCACGGAAAATTTTTTATTGTGCAGCATTGACACAATTCAGCATTGAACAATATAATTAATAATTTCCATTAATCTATCCAAGCAATAAAATCCTAACTTTAGAGAAACAAAAAAGCAACAAATAACTGTTGTTTCTTGAATAATGACCGAAATATTGATGTAAATGCTGGATAAGTCAATGCCTGCTTTACACCCATAAACCTACATTTTTAAGTTGAACATTGTTGTTGATAAATTGCTCAATAACAACGCACGAATTCTCGATGATATCATAACGATTGTCCCTGAAAAAATTTCGTTAAGAATTACTATCACTATTTATAAACATTCGGTCGATAATTATACAATGAGCTTCATATACTTTTCAAAGATTGTCTTCTGTTTTTTAGAAATAAAATTTATGATGGCGTCCAAGCCGATGGTACTCTGCTGAGCGATAGTCATGAAAAAAAACCACGGATTTTTTTGAACTAATTGATTATCAATAAACAGCATCATCAATTGCTCCAATAGCTCATACTTCGATGAGCACATGAGGGCCCAAAGAACGGTTTTGTCCTTATTAATTAAATACTTCTCCAGTAATTTTTCCCAAGTTTCCTCATCAGCACTGCGAATCCCTGCACAAAGTATTTCTTTTCGGATGTCCTCCAAAAGTCTGCATCAAGAAACAAAGGAAATTTTTTAGAAGAAACTAAATTGGTAAATGATCGATATGGTAATG
>JZSA01008020.1:0-23709 GCA_000956155.1 Cotesia vestalis
ACTGCAGTCTTTCCATTGAATTCAATGTCAATATTTGCTCCACGATTGATCAGATATTCTGCAAACTCACAATTTCCTACTCTGACAGCTGGAAATAGTGGCGGGTATTTTTTCACTGGATTTAATTCTGCTCCAGCATCTAACAACATTTTTACAATTTCAAAATGAAGATTTTCTGTAGCATCATAAATAGCATGACTATCAATACTCGCTTTATGACGAATGAGCAATTCAAGGATTTCTTTGTGCCCTTTTGAAGCAGCAACATCCACTGGATTTTTGGCATCGCAAAGAGCATTGATGTCTGCTCCGCGTTTTATCAAATACTCGACAATCTCGTATTTATTTAAAGCAATAGACCAGTGCAGAGGCCTGAAACCGTTCGAGGGATCAATAGAAGCTCCTGCATCCAGTAACAGCTTGATAATTTCCATGTTTCCAATTGTTATCGCCAATTCAAGAGCCGTTCCTTTTGGCTTTGGTGGTCCTCTTAAAAATTTACCGTGTTGTGCAAAAAACATTTGATCTATTTTAAAGATTATCTTGTCGGTATTTTTCGGCCAGTTTTCATAGTCTTCGCCATAATCATACGACTTTAAATTCAGATCAGCAACCAAAGGAATGATTTTCTTAACCAATTCTGGATTGCTTGCACGAATGGCGAGGTTCAGTGCGGGTTCACAGGACTCTGAGGCGATATTCACGTCTGCATTGTTCTTCAAAAGATAATCAATTAACTCGGTGTCTTGTTTTTTGATGGCCAACTGTAGAACTGACGGATCTTCAGCTCCTGGATATCTAGTGTTGACGTCCATGGATTCTTTTATTATTTTCTCCCGGATTTGTTCGTAAGTTAAGACGTTTGGTTGTTCTACTTCCATGTTTGGATTATTTTCAAATAAATTCAGGATTTCTAAAGCAAAAAATTTATTTTTTATCGTTTTATAAATCATAATTGTAATTATAAAAATTTTCTTACCGTTAGTAACTATTGATGAGACTAAAATTAAGATAATTTTGTACATCCAGTTTCAGTGGACGTTTTTCGTTCTATGCAACTTTATGGCTGGAAGACACAATATATGATTACCTGGAGACAGTTTAAATTAATTAATTATTTATCAATCATTATTATTATCATTGAGTAAATTTTAACATTACTTTTCATCTACAATTTTAAAATATTTAATTAAAAATTTTTGAGCGATAAATCACATAAATAATTTAAACTTTAGAGAATAGTTCACATTTAATTTTGTTTAAATTTTCTTCGAGTATAAAATTGAAAGTAAAATTAGAAAAAATACTTATTTATTGTTATTTTTTAATAAAAATCGTTTTGTTCATATTTTTTTTATCAAGTAAAATTTAATTTACAATTTTCTTACAAGTAAATTTTTTTTCAATGAAATTAGTTTATTTAAAAATATTTACCAAATTATTGGATAATTTTTTTGAAATGTTTTTTATTTTATTTATTAAATTTAACTTTTTTAATATTACTTATAAAAATATAACCACGTGCGCAACGTGTTTTGGAATACTAGCACCCATGTTTTGTGTATCAAGTATTTTTAGGCCTACTGTCAGAATAATAAGGAACCATGACGTAACTAACAAGTATCAACATGTATCCACAAGTAAAAACGCGCCTTTCATCTGTATAAAAATTAAATTAGTCGACATTTGAAAATTTTTAGAATTTTTTTATTAAATAAATTACTTTCAGAAAAATTAAAAGAAAAAATTTGACGTGTATAAAATTTAAAAAATTCCATGTGCAATTTTTAAAAAGTATTTTTTTACATTTAATTTTTATTGATTCAAAAAAAATCAAAAATTGTTTTCCTAATTTTAGTATAATTTTTTTTTTTTTGTGAATAATTAATTTCTAAAGTAAAATTTCATTTATATTATTTATTAAATAATTTATAAAAATTTTAATTTGCAAATATTTCTAGTATTTTATGAAATGTTTTATGAGTAATTCTTAAGTGTTAATTGAAAAAAAAAAAATAATATAAAATTGAGATTTAATTTTATCAAAAATATGAATTATTCAAAAATTTTTTCAAAGATTTTTATTCAATTAATGTCAAAACTGTCATTGCATTTTTTTTTAAATAAAATAAGTAAAATAAAGTTTAATAAATTTTTTTTTATTTAAAGTCAGCAAAAGAAATTATTCCTCAATTTCACTGATTTTCTTTTTCTTCTTAGGAATTTCTTCAATATCATTTTCGGATTGTTCATTATCCGTATCAGTGTCCATATCATCATCAGCATCATTTTCATTTTCTTCATCGTCATCGCCAAACAAACATGAAAATGACGAATTTTTGATCAATGTTGTCGCCAAACTAATTGAGTTTATGTACAGCATGTACACAAGAACTATGATAATTAGTATAACAGCAAAACTAACCCGCAGAAGACACAGACCGATCAGCGATGTCAAAACGAATAGAAGATTTTCGTTTATTTTATTATTCGACTACTCTTGGGCTTGATAATATTGACAAAGAGTATATTGTCGACGATCGACGTATCAAAGTAATTAATATTTTATTTTATTGATTTAATTTAATATTACAAGTATGAATTCATAAATTAGCATAAATTATAATTATAAATAATATTTTTCAGCTCCAATTATGGGACACGGGAGGCATGGAAAGAGTTGCATCGGTTACCTCAAGTTATTATAAATTTGCAGAAGCTGCTATTCTAGTATTCGCCCTTGATAATGCAACCTCATTTCATCTTTTATCGCAACATTTACTTGATATAGTTACTTACGCTGAAAACGCTAAAATATTTTTATGTGGTAATAAAAACGATATCGAAACTAATGATCCTCTTGTTACTGATGCTGAGATGGAACAATTCTGGTTTGTTTATTATTTACTATTCAAGTCTTTTATTATTTATCTGTAATGGATATTAAATGTCTGCTAATTTTAGTATTATTTTTTTTAATAGGTTTATTGATGAATTTTTTAAAACGAAAAAGAAAAATTATATAATACTGAAGTTAGCCGTCAGCTGTCAATTTAAAAATTTTTTTTAATAAATCAATTACAATAAAAAAATGCTCCTAAAAATTTTCACTTGTAATTTTTATTAATTTTCATATGTGAAACTTTTTAATTAAATTTTTTTTACAATAATTTAATTTCTATAAAATTCTGAAAGAATTTTTACTATCTGTCAACTTCAGTGTCATAAAATTATTTCTCTTAAGTTATATAATTTAATATAGAAGAATAAATTTTCTACAAAAGGTTTCATTTATTAAAAAATCAAATTAAAATTTTTTTCGACTTTGAGCTAAAATCTTTAAAAGCGTCAATAGTTAAAAAAAAACAGTGCAATTTAAAAAAAATCATTATTTAATAAAGCAAAATTTTATTGATTTATAATTCACAAGTCACGGCAGTCACATAGTGACTGCAAAGTTGCTGGTTTTGATTAATTAACTAATACATCAATTGTTTAAAAAAATTAAAAAATTTTATCAATGTTAAAAGCTCAGAATTAAATTTTTATTGATTGAAATTATCAAAAGCGCTGTAATTAACTGCTAAGAAATATAATTAAAATAATAAAATTTTTCAGTGAACAATGTCATAATTTAATATCAGCGACTTACAAAACGTCATGTAAAACCGGAGAAGGTATAAATGAAATGTTCGAAGACATAGCTCAACATTTGGTGGAAGCCAATAGATCAAAGATGGGCTTACATGACATGGACGACCACTTCAAAATTTCGTACGTCGATGAAGCCAACGATCCGTCATGCTTGTGCTAATTTACAACGAATAATACATATATATATATATATATAAATTTAATCTCGGTTATGAATTTACAACGCGTTTTTTTTTTACCTAGAAACTAATACGTAACACAATAACTCACTTTAAAAGTATTTTTATTTACGAAAACAAGGAATGAATAACAATTTTCGTTTACAAATTTACAATTTACATTCTTAAGCATTTTGAGATAATTTTGAGAATCCTTGGTGCAGGCTTTTTTTTTTTATTTAAATAAAAAGCCATAATTTTTAAGATAACTTAAAGTAAAAAACTTAATGCTGAGTCCACTTGATTGTCTTTAAGTCGATTCCATCCTGAACCATCTCCCAAAGTGGACTGTAACAAAAATTTACGCTACTATTAATATTAATTTACGATTATTAATATTTTTTAAATAATTGAATTAGTAAATTAACTAAACATATTTTGTAATAAATTAACTTAATTTAATAAAACATTACCTCAATAAAATTTGTTAAGTTATTACCTCATATCTCGGAGACGTTTTACATGACGAATTGTACTCTCAGCAGTGTAATCAATTTCTTCGAGTGTCGTAAATCTACCGATGCCAAACCTAATAAAATATATATTATTAATTATATTCTTTTTTTTTCTACGAAAAAAAAAAAAGTAAAATCTTCAATAAAATAAAAATGAATGATAATAATAAATAAAAGTTCCAACAAACCTAATACTCGAGTGTGCTAAATCTTCGGAAGCGCCAATAGCTCTCAAGACATAACTGGGCTCTAAACTGGCACTCGTGCAAGCAGAACCGCTGCTCAGAGCAATATCTTTCAGTGCCATCAACAAAGACTCTCCTTCAACGTAAGCGAAAGACAAATTAACACATCCTGGGTACCAAGCAACCGGGTCACCGTTCCGTATTACTTGAGGTAAATTTGAAGATATCTTCTCGATTAAATGATTCGCAAGATGTGTTATATGTTTCTTATCATACTGAAATCAAGAAACACTTTTAATTAACTAATTAACTACTTAATTATTTAATGATAACGATAAAAAATGAATGTTTACTAACTTCCATTTCATTTTTAGACAATTCACAAGCGGCACCGAATCCCACAACCAACGGAGTAGGCACAGTACCACTTCTCATGCCTCGTTCCTGTCCTCCGCCACTTTGGATCGGTTCTACACGAACTCTGGGTCTTCTTCTTACGTACAGAGCACCGACACCCTTAGGACCATAAATTTTGTGACCGCTCATCGACATTAGGTCAATGTTCATCGCTTGCACATCTATTGGAATTTTTCCCACCGCTTGGGCTGCATCTGTGTGGAAAAATACTTTCTTTTGTCTAGAAAACAAGAATTTTTAATGTAATATTAATAAAAATAATTAATTTTTCTGTAATTATTAATAAATAAAAAAATTATTTGTGAAAAATAAAATTACCGACAAATTTTTCCTATTTCTTCGACAGGTTGTCGGACTCCGATTTCATTATTCACAGTCATTACCGATACGAGAGAGGTGTCAGGTCTTATTGATGATTCTAATTGCTCCAAATCAATTAAGCCATTTGAGTTAACAGATAGATATGTTACGTCGAATCCTTCAGCTTGAAGTGCTCGACATGAATCTAATACACACTTGTGTTCCTAAATAATTAAAAAACAATTAATTAAATTGTTAAATTCAAATATAAACGGAAGATCCAGACAACCATTTGTTTCTATAGGGATTTCATGTACAACTATATATGTATTTTTATGAAATAAATAGACAAAATAAAAATAAAATAAATAATTGTAAATGAAGTGTACTTACTGTTTGAGTCGTCACAATATGTTTTTTCTTGGCTTTATAAAATCTAGCAACTCCTTTTACGGAAATGTTATTGCACTCAGTAGCACCGGATGTGAAAATTATTTCCTTTTTATCTGCGTTTATTAAATCGGCTACTTGCTGTAGTAATTTTTAATCAAATTAATTTTGTTAAAATTAAATATTTTTTTTTTAATTCATTATTATTATTAATTGGAGTAATTACCTGACGGGCATGTTCAACAGCTGCTTCAGACTCCCAGCCATACATATGTGTCCGTGAATGAGGATTACCATGGTACGATGTTAGGTATGGCATCATCTTATCCAATACTCTTGGGTCCTTAATAAATAAATAGATTTTTAAGAGAAATAATATTTAAAGTAATCATTTATCTTTAAAAAAAAAAATATTGCAAAAATTTTATTTTTACTATTAAAATACTTATGATAAATGATACTGAAGTTAGCGGTCAGCTGTCAATTTCAACAATTTTTATAACAAATTAATTACAATAAAAAAATGCTTCTGAAAATTTTCACTAATTTTCACATGTGAAACTTTTTAATTAATTTTTTTTTTAATAATTTAATTGCTGCAAAATTCTAAAAAAATTTTTTAAGTTTGTACACTTCAGTGTTATGAAATTTTTTGACTTAAAAAATAAATCAATTTTAATAATACTGAAGTTAGC
Organism: Cotesia vestalis; assembly: GCA_000956155.1. NCBI lineage: Eukaryota > Metazoa > Arthropoda > Insecta > Hymenoptera > Braconidae > Cotesia > Cotesia vestalis. The sequence continues at coordinate 6,315 of JZSA01008020.1, forward strand.
AGTCAGCTGTTAGTTTTAAAAATTTTTTAAATAAATCAATTACAATAAAAAAATGCTTCTAAAAATTTTCACTTTTAATTTTTATTAATTTTCACATGTGAATCTTTTTAATTAAGTTTTTTTATAATAATTTAATTGCTGTAAATATCTAAAAAAATTTTTATATCTGTCAACTTCAGTGTCATAGAAATTTTAAAAAAATTATAAAAAAATTGCGTTCATAGTTTTTTAAAATTTTTGCCTTTAGTACTTATTTTAAAATTTTATTTGACAATAATGTACTTGTTAGAAAATTCTTTTAGAAAATCTATTTTGAAAAACTTTTAATTTTTGATTAATTAGTATTTTTCATTGATACTCATAAAAGTTGTTTTGATTTGATATCACATTGAAGTCCAGTTCTTTGGTACAAATGTAGGATTTCTCTTTCTGCTAAAATGATTTTTATATTGAGTATTTTATACTTTTGTAATATATGTATTTTTTTATATTTACTTGTAAAATATCATGTTTTAAATCATCGCGTCGTTTCGACAATTCTTTTATTTCAGTTTGCAATTCTTTTACCTGCAATATTGTAAATTTTAATATTAATAGAATTTTCAATTATTTATTAATTTATTTTTTAATGAAGTATGTCCAAAGAATAAGACTGACCTCGCTTTCAATTTTTAGTAAATCTTTTTTTAAATCCCCTAGCAAATTTTTGTAACAAGCTACGGACGTTATTTTTTTGGATTCAATGAAATCTAATATTTCTTCAGCACATTTAATTTCATTTCGAGATTTGTTTATCTACAATTTAACAATTTTGTGGCTTATTGAATTAAAAATGAGTATATCAAGATAATTATTACTTACAGTATCTTTTTTTTCTGATAAATCTTCAGATAGTACTTCGAAATTTTTATGAACCTAAGTGATGCATTAACAGAAAAAATAGTATATTACACCCCTAGGGAAGAAAAGTAAGAAATGTCTCAGATCACATGCAATTGTTAGGGGCCGAGGCGAAGCCGAGGTCAACAAACATGTGATCTGAGGCTTTCTTATTTACTTCCCGAGGAGTGTATACTTTTTTTTTCCCCGACGAAGGCGTAAAGCGGAAACTTCGTTTAGCGCAGCGGGGCTAAAGTTGACGCTTTACGCCCGGAGGGGAAAAAAATTATATGACAAATAATTATAAAATTTTTAATAATACTGAAGTTAGCAGTCAGCTTTCAATTTCAAAAATTTTTTTAACAAATTAATTACAATAAAAAAATGCTTCTAAAAATTTTCACTTGTAATTTTTATTAATTTTCACATGTGAAACTTTTTAATTAAATTTTTTTTCTTAATAATTTAATTGCTACAAAATTTTAAAAAAATTTTTAATATCTGTCAACTTCAGTGTTATAATTTTTAGAATTATATTTTATCGGTACAGCGGAGTTTTGAAAAATTTGAAACCTAAAAAGTAACCGTCGTGGGAATTTTTATGACGACCGTTATTCAAGATCTTCATCTCTTACTCGCAATGAGTGCTATTCTGACAATGTTCGCTACTGGTTTTCACGAGAGATTTTGTTTTCTGATTCTATTCTCTATATAATATGTTATGCTATTCACGTATATTCTTGTCATTTAATTTTAAGATGCTTTTAGTCTTTGTTATTACTCACTGTCTCGTAGGATATGACCTTTCTTCTCTTTTTTTACACATTTTATTTTAACGTCTGCTAAACATAAAATGCCATTAATAGTATTTTTTTTTTTTACGCCAATCAAACGCTTCTGTTGTAAGCTTAAACAGCATTTTAACTAACATAATTAAATTAATAAATGCCTTTTTTTTTTTTAATTATCGACCAATAGAATTTTTTTAAGTATATAAAAAAAGTTTTGATCTTTTTACAAACTTACAATCATAATTTTGATGCTATTAATTTAAAGTTTTAGGATTTAAAAGTATAAATATGATACAAAAAAAAAATTAAAACCAAAATAAATTTATTTAATTAAAAAACTGAAGTAATAAATTTGAAATTTTAACTAATTTCATATAAAATTAATTTTTCTTACTCCTAGATTATTATTTGTTAACATAATCATATGATGGGACACTTATTACTATTTATAATGTAATTTTTCAAGTTTTCTTTTTTCCGTGTTCGAAGATAGTAAAAAAAAAGTAAAGATAATTGTCAATTCGTTGAGAAATATCTTTAAAACGCGAAAAAAACTTTTTTTCTCAACAAAAATCATTATCAAATGACTTTTGTGAATTTTTTAAATTGCGCGCACTTACCAATGCGCCATCTATGTACGTCACTTCCCGTAAAACCATCATTAAGATAGAGAAGAAGAAGAAAATATTTAGTTTTAGCGCTAAATAGTTTTTTAAACTAATTATTTTGTAAATAACAGAGTATTATAATTGAAAAAATTTGATGAATAGTATGAAAAGTGGAATATTGTAAAAATTTTTTTACATTTTCCAGTCAAACATATCTTCCTGTTTTTTACTGTTCGCGAAATTACTTTTAAGTAAACATGAATAAAAAAATTTCATAACAAATATTGTTAATTTTATAAAGCGCTTAATAACTCTCGATAAAATCGCCGAATTAATTACCGAAACTAAGACCTTCAGAAGAACATCTTATCTTATGTCCGACAATGAAATCCATCCGAGAAAAGAGAAAAAAAAACGAAAACATGTCTTCCTACATCGGACATTAAATAACTTAATTAAACAAAATGAATAGCCGTTTACGAAAGTGAGACAACTGAGTAATAAAAAAAAACAATAACATTAACAGAAGTCCTTGGTGACTTGGTGAATGTATCATAATTTACAGATGTACTGATGTACTGATGTACTGATGTACCGATGTACTGCGTAGCTCTAATCAGTTTAAATCTCTTTGCCAAGGATACCAGGACAAAGCCAGATTTGTTGGACTCAGTACCAGTACAGAACGGAGTAACACTTGTAGCTAGTAACTTGTAGCTTGTAGCTTGTAGTCTAGCTGGGCCTGAGTGTAGAGAGTGAGGAGAGTTGCTCGTTGGTGCATGTATTATACATGTTTTAAGATGTTTCAATTGGATAAAAAAGTAACCGTCAACGTTCCTGATGATGATGAATAAGATGTGTGATAGCTTGTAACTAAATAAAAGGAGGAAAGATACAAGCCTACTTGATTCTACTTGGTGTAGAATCTAGCATCTAGTCTCTAGTCTTTACTATCTAGTATCTAGTATCTAGTATCTAGTACCTGGGATCGTGTAGTCAGGAGAGAAGGACGAGCATGTGGGTGAAGGCTGAACAAACTTCTTTCTCACTTACTCAAACCTGGATGATAGCGTTACACTTCAGGATGTGTCGAAAGTGAAAATTCATCAAGGCCTTTTATGTGAATATGGATGCTACAACGAATGTATAATGCAAGCTACCATCTTTCTGGGCATGGGAGACCTGCTGCAATAATTACAGGGGGCAATCTTAATACTTGACTTAAAACTGCTGGGATGAACATTCATTTTGTTCTTTAATTTTTATTTAGTTCTTTTACTTTTTTGATTAAAAAAAATTTATAATTCAAAAAATTGCAATTGGTAGCTAAATTTTTAATACAATTATTGAACTCAATAATTGAAGGGTGAAATTTCCGGTAGATATTTGGAAAAAGGATCTACGATATTTTAACCCTTAAAAATGATAATTTGAATTTTTTTAGCAATCATTTTTTTTTTTTTAATTTCATTAATCTATACTAATAATTGGAGGACTGCAATTTCTTCAACTGAATCTTTCAATGCTCATTACGTTTTTTTTTTTTCATATCAATTATTATTCATTTTTGTAAGAAAGACACTGGAATTTTATAATGATTGCACGTTAATTTAGAAAGGAAAATTTTTCAATTTGAGTTTTAAAAAAATTATGAAAAATACAAAGAATGACACTGTAAATGTTACCAAAAGAAGAAATTTTTTTACTTTTTTTTTTCAGTCTGAAAATTTTTTGCTCATTAAATTGAATTAGTCTTAATTAAGGACTCAGGATTTTAAACAGAAAAAATTTTTTATCAATACTTTTAAGTGTAAATTTAACAATTTTTTGAATAATTTGAATAACTAAAACATGAAGCAAGAAAAAATTTTTAAAAATCACAATTATTAATTTTAAATTTGACAAAGAAATTTTAACCAGGTTTTTAAATTTTAGTTTTTTAGAAGATTTTAGTTCTTTTGTTAAATATTTTTAATAAATTACATTCAAGGTTTACAATGAACAATAACAATAAGTATCAAGTAACTTCCGGAAAATTTTTGAATTTGAAACTAAAAAAAGATGTTTTGGTAAGTATTGCAGCACCTCTTCCCATTATTCTCTTTGGTCATCCTGAATCCTCAGTCCTCACAGTAGAGATGTTCTGCTGGCAGAGTTTACGAGTCACTCAAGCAGGACCACCTGATGGAGTAATAGCGTCATGGACGTATCATGTGTGGTACACCAAACGCCTGACGTGTTGTTGTTATTGTTCATCATTCCCGCGTTCAACAACCGTATAATATCTCTTAGAGCCTTTCGTTGTTTCGAGCCATTCCTATACCAAGTTAATTCATATTTTATAGACAGTAATTATTACAGAATGCAATGGTCAAGGTTAGTTTCATAAATGTACTTACTTTGGTTTGTTACTTGTTCCTATATTTGTTTAACTTTACAGCAATACACTTTTTTCGTAATGCTTTGTGTAATTTAGGTAATTAAATGCTGATTTTATCCTCTTTGCGCTCAGCTTGAGATTTTTTATTTTTATGCTTGGACTTATTCCTTTCATTTATATTATTAAGATTATTTTTTTTTATTTTGTGAAAATTTTTATTTTGAAATTTTTTTTAAATACCCGCGCAAAGCCGGGGCAGACTGCTAGTCAACGATAAATATGAAAATAATTAAGTTAAAAATTTTTTTTCTGTAAAAAAATTGTCTCTTCACAATTGTTTTAATTTTCTTTAACAAATAAATTATAGCGAAAAAAAAATTATTAAAAAAATGGACTTGTAGAAATTTTAATAAATTAAAATGCAATTTTTTTATAAATAATTTTTTAGAAAAAAATTATTTTGTTAAAGAAAATTAAAAAATTATCAAGTGACAGCGAAATTTAATGTCATGAAAACTTACGACATTGAAGTTAGCAGTCACTAAAGAATTTTTAAATTTTATTTAACAAAAAAATTAGTTCTGAAAAATTATTTTTAAAAAATTGCATTAAAAATTTTTTTTCCTATTTTTTTTTGCCATAATTTATTTATTTAAAAAAATTATGAAAATAATTTAGTTAAAAATTTTTTTTCTGTAAAAAATTCAACTTTGATTTTTTTTTCAGCGAAAAATATTTAAAAAACATTTTACATATTTCTGAAGAAAATTGAAATGATTTTTTATGACAACTATAAAATTAGATTTGTTAAAAAATATGAATTCAATAATGAATTGGCAATGAGATTAATTTTTTTTGCATGAATACATAGTTGCTATAGTATTACTATAAATATAAAAATTATATCAGCCGATGAGAACTTTAGTGTGAATGCAGCGTGTAAATTTCACGATGGATCATTGGAGAAAATAAGTCAAAAGCGTGTTAGATGGCGTTGATGACGCTGATGATGATGATGATGATGATGATGGTAATGATAATGATGATGAAGAATACGATAAGCTTGATGCTTTGATGTTAAGGCCGTGGGACAATTTTGTTTGAATGTAGTGTAGAGTAGAGGAAGAAATTTAATTTAAATGAATAGTCACGGTCTCAGATCTCTGTCCGTTATTTTCATTATCGCAAAAGTGAATTAAACTAAGTTGGCTAGTGATTAGCGAAAAAATGGATTCATTTTTTATGCTTTAATAATTTCTTCATTAATATTAATTAATACATTAACGTACGCGAGAAGAGAGTTATGATCGCGCTATATAGAACACTTTTTTAACGTCTATAATTTATTACCCGTAAGTAAAAATGACGTACTCGAGTAAGTGGATAATTTACTAATTTTATTTCTTTACTTCACTTTATTTACTTTACTCTAGAGTAAGTCTGTTAATTTGTAATTCAATTTTCGAGCAATTAATTGTAAATTTTATTGCACAGTCATTAAGCTAATGAACCAGATTATTACTTTTTTTAAGGCCGCGGGAGTTACCCGGAGTCTGTACTCTAACTAATGCAGTATGTATATGTATAACGTCTCCATGATTTAAATTGCTCTGTTACTTTAAGCACAAAACGGAAATAGAGCATTTAGATGCCACTTTTCAAATATTACATTCTAAGAAGTTAAATTAAAAATAAATAAATTCATTACTGTTGTTGTTGTAAATATGTATCACGCTGAAAAAAAAAAATGACTTGTTTCAAGAGAAAAATTTTTGAACCAAGAAATCATTTTCAAGAATTTTCGTATTTTCATTTTTTAAGTAGAATAATTCTTGAATTGAGTGATTTTTTTTTTAGTTAAGTAATTTTAAAGTGATTCAAGAATTTTTTGTCTTGATTTAAGAAATTGAAACTCTCGGATTTTCTCTGTTTAAGAATTTTTCTCTTAAATCAATGTAATTTTTTTAGTGTAGGGTAGCGCGAAAATCTGATTATTTCTTAACTTTCTGCTCCGAAAATTGATTTTCCGCTCCGAAATTTGATCTGATTTTTAATAGTAAATTTAAACCTTATTAAATTTTGAATATTTTGAAGTTATTCAATCAAGCCTTTTTGAAGATGTGTAAAAAATGAAAATAAAAAAATTTTCTTTAGTTTTTTCTCGATATCTTTAAAATTCTTCTATCAATTGACTCAAAACCTTAAATTAAGTTTTTATTAAAAAAATATTGCAGTTTAAAAATTAAAAAAAAAATGTTACAAAACAATTTTCAAATTTTTGAGCAAGATAGCGGGAATTACAGGAACGGTCGGCAAGCTCAACCATTTTTTCAACAGCTAGAAATTTTTTAATGATTAATTAAAAAAAAAAAGATCGTGTGAAAAGCGCAAAATGATTCCGGTAATATTTCAAATTACGCGCGTTTTTAGCAACTGGAAAAAAAAATAAAACCCAGCATACCGAACGATCACCAGCAGCTGTCCATATCTAAACGTTATAAATAAAGGCATAAAAAGTAAAGGCGTCATAATACAAGCATAACCGTGATTGTCTGTCGTCGTGTCTCAATCGCATTAGACTTCCGTCAGCAGCGAGTCAGTGAAATTGAAAATTGCCGGACATTACCTTATACTAACTACTAAATGTGAAAGAATTCTTCTTCACTGTAGATGCTTACATGTATAGCACTTTTATTATCTTTTGATTGTACAAAAAACAACTAAAAACCTTCCACTCGCACTCACAACGGCACTATTCATTCTCTTTTACTTCACTCTCGCTTTAAAAAAATTATTACACTCACTCATCCCCTGTTTTTATTTATCCATATTTTATACTCTTCTGTCTCAAAAATTGATTGCGTCATTCATATTATATGACCGAAGGTTACAACTTTGTCCCTTAACTTCCGCGTTATCTATTTTATTAAGAGAATTAGCAAAATTTTGTGGCCAGAGTATTTAAAAATTTATCACTTCTTAAATTTTCAGATTAATTGATAAAATTTATAAAATAAATTATAAATAAACTTCCGATAAATTTTAAAATTATTTAATTATTTCTTTTTTTTTTTTTTTTTAAGTTACTTTTCGTCCAAAATAAGTTTTATTGCTTGCAATAAAAAACACAAAATATAAATATCAATCTTAAGTTGAGATACTTTTACTGTTGAATGATGATAACTTTAATCGTGACCAATATTGTACGACTCGTAAATTTCAACAGATTTAATCGCATCAGAGATTTATACAATCGTTTTCATAATATTTATTATACAATATAATATAATAAAACAATAATATTGCTTACAGAAATTTATTATTATAATTTATTAGTGAGAAAACTTGATCTTAAATTACAATGTAATCAGAGCAATCATTTGATTACAATTTAATCTAATTAAATTTTTGTAAAACAAAAAAATTTACTTCAACTAAGAAAAAAATTTTTTCTTCAGAGTAAGATAAAGATTATATCCTTGAATTTCTATTTTACTGCCAGAATTAATGCTAAACTTTTCGAGAGTAACAAAACAAAAAATATACATTGAAAAAAAAATTAATTTAATTTGAGAAAAAAATTTTTAATCCAAAAAAATATTTTTGAAGAATTAAATAAAGACAAAAAATTTTTTTAATCAAGTAAAATTAATTTTAATCAATAAAAATTTCTCAGTTCAAGAAGTATTTTTTCAAGTCAAGTTAATTTTTCTATCAGTAGATTATAAAAAAAAAAAATTTCTAGAATTATATTAATTACTTTGATGAATATGCCCGGGACAAAATTTTTTTTATGCTCTTAACTATATAGATAATTATATAAAATCAGGTTTAAAATTTTTCTTTCATTATTTAAATAACTTAGAAATTTTCCTTAACTTTTAATTTTTGGAAAAAAAAATTTTAGCTTTGATTAAAAATTAATTTTTATAATTTTAAATAAATCACATTTTGTAAAACATTAAATGTAAAAAGTGATGATTAATATTTAAATAAGAAATTAATTTTTTTTTGCTTCTAAATATAATAACTAAAAATAACACTCGCAAAAATGATTAAACAAACAAACGGTTAATGAATAATAAGAATAATGTGGTTATTCAGTCAAGTGGACTGTATAAATATTTGAAACGCTTCTACGACCTTTATGAATCATTCGGCGACCGTTAGATTTGAATAATGCATCAATAATATACAGGAAGTAAACAATAAAAATATCGTTCAATTGCAATGCATATGTCTTCATAACATATGTAGCTCTATTTAACCATTTATATTTTCATCTTTTATATTTACTCATCTCATTATTATAAAAATTTTTTTTAGCAGTTGTTAGTCCAAGCCTTGGATTTCCCAGGTAATTAGATTCCCTCATTAACACCTAATCGGCAATCTCGCCTAGTTGAATGAGAAGTAAAAGGGCGGGAGGTAAAAAGCTTACTTGGTAAAGTCGGGACCAAGCTGGTTGATTGCCACGATCGATAGTTCTCCTTAAATTGAATCTCTGTGGCGATTGTGAATCCTCAGTCTTTCTCAAACAATTTCAACTTTTATTTGACTTTTTAAACTTTGTTTTCTTTTAAAACTAACCAACAATTAGCACTACCTCAAGATAATCACCGTGTTTACTCGTGTAAGTAATAAACCTTTCATTTATTTATCCTTTTTCGGGTACGGCAAAAAAAAAATACAAATAAATATTAATTTAAATCAGGATTTTGATTTATTTTGTAAAATTTTAAGGTATTTATTAATTTTTTGACATTTGTATTAAGTTTTTAGTTTGACATGAAAATTATTAATGAATTATTTGTTTAACATCATTTTGGTCTGCAATATCCTGATTTAAATTAATTATAGAAGAATTTAGAGACCTGATTAAAGCAATAATACAAATAAATATTCTTTAGGTCCATTCTATACATTTAAAATTAATAAAATACTTGTTAAAAAAAATTAACGCATCTTGCTTTAGAAGTTATCGACAAAATATTTTTTTCCATGGAGATTTTAATTGTAAAAAGGTAAAAATCACTGCGTACAGTAGATCAAAGAACTGGTAGTTTCAGTGATTAAAAATAAAAAGTTAATAAACTCTTTGATCTCGGATAAAGTAACACAGTTTGTCAGAAGCAATGTCTTCAAAGTAAAATACCGTATTTAAAGTTATATTATGTTACAAAAATTAAAAAAAAAAAAAAAAACGAAGGCTTGAGGCATAGGTGAGCATAGAAAGTATCTTTTTAAAAAGTAGCCTCAGGCCGGGCGTCGACCGTGAACTTAAACTTGAGCTTAAAAATTGAAAAAATCCAAGAACGAGAGCAAGAACAAGATGGATAAATGTTGGAAGATAGTAAAGGGTCCTATAAGTCTGTCTCTGTTCAAAAGTGTGGTGAGTAGTGAGTACAAGTAGTGGCTGTACTTAGTATAGTAGCTATGTAACGAAAGAGCCTTCTGCATAATGCAACTTTATGCACAATAGATATGCACAAGGCCGCGGGAGTTACCCGGAGTCTGTACTCTAACTAATGCAGTATGTATATGTATAACGTCTCCATGATTTAAATTGCTCTGTTACTTTAAGCACAAAACGGAAATAGAGCATTTAGATGCCACTTTTCAAATATTACATTCTAAGAAGTTAAATTAAAAATAAATAAATTCATTACTGTTGTTGTTGTAAATATGTATCACGCTGAAAAAAAAAAATGACTTGTTTCAAGAGAAAAATTTTTGAACCAAGAAATCATTTTCAAGAATTTTCGTATTTTCATTTTTTAAGTAGAATAATTCTTGAATTGAGTGATTTTTTTTTTAGTTAAGTAATTTTAAAGTGATTCAAGAATTTTTTGTCTTGATTTAAGAAATTGAAACTCTCGGATTTTCTCTGTTTAAGAATTTTTCTCTTAAATCAATGTAATTTTTTTAGTGTAGGGTAGCGCGAAAATCTGATTATTTCTTAACTTTCTGCTCCGAAAATTGATTTTCCGCTCCGAAATTTGATCTGATTTTTAATAGTAAATTTAAACCTTATTAAATTTTGAATATTTTGAAGTTATTCAATCAAGCCTTTTTGAAGATGTGTAAAAAATGAAAATAAAAAAATTTTCTTTAGTTTTTTCTCGATATCTTTAAAATTCTTCTATCAATTGACTCAAAACCTTAAATTAAGTTTTTATTAAAAAAATATTGCAGTTTAAAAATTAAAAAAAAAATGTTACAAAACAATTTTCAAATTTTTGAGCAAGATAGCGGGAATTACAGGAACGGTCGGCAAGCTCAACCATTTTTTCAACAGCTAGAAATTTTTTAATGATTAATTAAAAAAAAAAAAAAGATCGTGTGAAAAGCGCAAAATGATTCCGGTAATATTTCAAATTACGCGCGTTTTTAGCAACTGGAAAAAAAAATAAAACCCAGCATACCGAACGATCACCAGCAGCTGTCCATATCTAAACGTTATAAATAAAGGCATAAAAAGTAAAGGCGTCATAATACAAGCATAACCGTGATTGTCTGTCGTCGTGTCTCAATCGCATTAGACTTCCGTCAGCAGCGAGTCAGTGAAATTGAAAATTGCCGGACATTACCTTATACTAACTACTAAATGTGAAAGAATTCTTCTTCACTGTAGATGCTTACATGTATAGCACTTTTATTATCTTTTGATTGTACAAAAAACAACTAAAAACCTTCCACTCGCACTCACAACGGCACTATTCATTCTCTTTTACTTCACTCTCGCTTTAAAAAAATTATTACACTCACTCATCCCCTGTTTTTATTTATCCATATTTTATACTCTTCTGTCTCAAAAATTGATTGCGTCATTCATATTATATGACCGAAGGTTACAACTTTGTCCCTTAACTTCCGCGTTATCTATTTTATTAAGAGAATTAGCAAAATTTTGTGGCCAGAGTATTTAAAAATTTATCACTTCTTAAATTTTCAGATTAATTAATAAAATTTATAAAGTAAATTATAAATAAACTTCCGATAAATTTTAAATTATTTAATTATTTCTTTTTTTTTTTTTTTTTAAGTTACTTTTCGTCCAAAATAAGTTTTATTGCTTGCAATAAAAAACACAAAATATAAATATCAATCTTAAGTTGAGATACTTTTACTGTTGAATGATGATAACTTTAATCGTGACCAATATTGTACGACTCGTAAATTTCAACAGATTTAATCGCATCAGAGATTTATACAATCGTTTTCATAATATTTATTATACAATATAATATAATAAAACAATAATATTGCTTACAGAAATTTATTATTATAATTTATTAGTGAGAAAACTTGACCTTAAATTACAATGTAATCAGAGCAATCATTTGATTACAATTTAATCTAATTAAATTTTCGTAAAACAAAAAAATTTACTTCAACTAAGAAAAAAATTTTTTCTTCAGAGTAAGATAAAGATTATATCCTTGAATTTCTATTTTACTGCCAGAATTAATGCTAAACTTTTCGAGAGTAACAAAACAAAAAATATACATTGAAAAAAAAATTAATTTAATTTGAGAAAAAAATTTTTAATCCAAAAAAATATTTTTGAAGAATTAAATAAAGACAAAAAATTTTTTTAATCAAGTAAAATTAATTTTAATCAAGAAAAATTTCTCAGTTCAAGAAGTATTTTTTCAAGTCAAGTTAATTTTTCTATCAGTAGATTATAAAAAAAAAAAAATTTCTAGAATTATATTAATTACTTTGATGTAAAAACAATGAATAATTACACCAACAACCTGCTTCGAATTAATTAAATAAAATGACCGCCTGAAAAATAATAAATCATGGGGTACAATCACATTTACGGAGTTGAATTAAAATTAATGACTCAGTTGTTAAAAAAATAAAGATTTGCGATAAGCCAAAGGATCTTTTATTGCCATAGGATCTGAGGATCTTAACGCTGTCTGATAAAACTTGAGAACATAAAAGAGCCGCGAGTGATAAAGTCTATGCTTTTTACTATTTTTAGTTTTATTATTATTTTTAGATGCTGTTGTTGTTGTTGTTGTTGTGGTGATTTTTATATTTTTTACATTCTGGTTAGTTCTCTTGTCTACAATCGTACTGATGCACAATTCGTTAGCGTTAAAAAATGCGGGGTTCCCGTGAGCCAAGCGATCACGGATCAAGAGAGAAAGAGGAAGGAAACTAAAAAGGATGGGATGAGGAATAGAACGAGAACGGTAACAACAGCCGTGTTGGGATTCACACGGTTCACACCGTGGTCTTCTTAGCGGTCCTCTTATAGCGGTAGATACGTATATAACCCTTTTTCTCATTTACATACGCGTGGTAACGTGATCTTGCTTTATATATTATTGTTATATTTCATATATATATATCTAATCTGCCCACATTTATGCAGACGCAAGAGTAAAGACATACCCACTCATGGTGTTGCATATAATGGGCGCAAATATCTGGCTATACCTACGCATCAATTCACTTTACAGATGATGCTCTCCTGTCAATATCCATTTATTAGCTTATTAGAGTACACTCTCAATAAAAATAAAAATGTAATCGACCAATTGGTGTCTTAATTAAGTAACTATTACTTAATTTCTTAATCCAAAAAAATATTTTTGAAGTAAAATTAACTTTAATCAGGAAAAATTTCTCAGTTCAAAATTTATTTTCTTTGGATTTTATTGAATACAAATTTATGCATGGATATTTTTTAATAATTATGATATGATAAGAGAGATTTTTTTTTCTTCAGGGAGGATTTAGTGTTGACATTGAAAGAAAGGAGAAAAGAGACACTTCTCATGATCATGCTTGAGATTTACTCGAACTTGAGATAATGTTTAAATCTATTGATTGTGAAATCGATTTAGATGGTTCGCGTGCACACAATCGTGACATTTGCGTTAGACCTGGTAAGAATAGAACAGGAAAAATAAATAACAGAATGAAGAGTCTGTTAATCGTCGCATGCAGAAGACGTGATTGTTCCTCCAAGCAGAAAACCAAGTAAAATTATACCAATAAAAATTAATGGTACTGTTGTTGTTGTTGTTCTTGTTGTAATTTGGTTGTTTCTGAAATTAAATTATTATTATTATTTTTTTTTTAATTAAGGATTTCTGTATCTTATAAATGATATACCGAAATTTCAAAATAAAATAAGAAATTATTGATAAGTTAATTTCCAAAAAATTTATTTTTTTAATTTTTCAAATTTATTTGAAACGTAAAAAAAGTTAAATTTCTGAAAATACATTTAAAATTAGCGACTTAAAAATCTTAAATGAAGACAAGGGATAAAACTCTAAAATACAATCACAATTAACAGGTCCTCTGTTCGAAACTCAGTTGAGACTTTTCGATTTCTTACTAAACAAAAATAAAAAAAAAATGTATTAACTATTTAATAATTTTTTTTTTTTCAAAATTTACTCTTTTAACAGCTCTTTTTCCTTCAATCTAGTAAAACAAAAATAATCTCCATCTAATAGCTGTCTCATTTAGATAAAATTCTTCGAAATCGAGAAATGAATATACAAATAAAATGTAATTACTATAATAAGAATTAATCGTTAAATACAAAGGTCTGGGTTACAATAACGATAACAATAAAAATAATAATAAAATAAAAAGAGGAAAACGAAGGTGAGGAGTATAGTAATGTAGTAACGTAGTAACACAGTAATGTAGAGTACTACACAAGGTAGATTAGAGCGTACATACATAGCCGAGTAGTGTAAAATAATAAGTGAGAGGATTGCGAGTATTAAAGTTTAAACTAAAGTTGCATTCGCAACCAGGAAAAGTTGTTGTATACTTGTAAGTTGTATTCTATACTCATTTGGACGTTTTCACTCGCCCTTATGTACAACTGCGGGAAGAATGACCAGGCGGTTTCTTTACTTCACAAAGCATAACTCTACTGGACGGTCGTAAGGACCGCAGAAAGACTAGGGAAATATTATTTTTATGAGTGAACAAATTACTCTAATACTCTCAACAATATTTCATGTACTAGTACCTACAGTATGCATATGTTTATATGTATAATGTATGTTCACTTTACTTCACGAAACGCTATTTCATTGTTTATCTGCATACGAAATTGGTTGCTTTAACTATGATAACTGTTCAAGACCCTTTTAGTAATACACTCAGTCAATTGAATATTTAAATAAATTTTTATTTTTATCCGTCATTACTGTGTTTATACACATCTAATATTATGTAGTTCTGATTTAGTATTTATATAATTAATATACTCACTGAATAGTTCTCAGAAGGACGTCGTATGTTACGTTTAAAATTTGCTTGTTCAACCAAAATCCGTTTTCAATTATCCAAAGTGCTATTATTATTAAATAGTAAAATATAAATCTTCCTATGACTTTTGTTTTATGTAAATTACTTCCGCCTGTTATTACAGTAATTGTTTTATTTTTATTTTTTTGGAGTTAATAAAAAAAATAGAATTAAATTATTGTGTATAGATTTTTAAACTTTTCAAATGATTTATCTCACGTAACTTGTTATTACCCAAAGGGTTTTAATGTCGGATATTAAGACGTTACTTAGTTTCATGACTTATTTATTGAGAGCAAGCTTATTAATTTAATTTTCTTTTACTCGACAAAAGTTAAAAAAATTATAACAATCTTCCAAATAAATCACTAATAATTTTTAATATAATTTGCGTCAATATTTGAGACAATTTTGTTTTTTTAATTTTATTTCATGACAAATTTAGGATAATAATAATGAAAAATTGTGAAAATAAATTTTCTTATTTAGTTTTAAAGCTTCTAATTTTAATAAAATTTCTAACTAAAAATATTACCAAAAATTTATAATAAAAAAAAAATTTATTTTTGATAAAATGCCAGAAAAAAAAATATTTGATTGTTAAAAAATTTTAAATATTATTTTTATGGCTTAATAATTTCCATAATTTAAAAAATATTAAAGTTTGAATTGTGCTTAAAAGTTTTTACTTGTAAAAAATTAATTTCATGATTTGTGATGCAAGAAATCAATCCTACAATTCCACAAAAATAAATAACTCATCATAACAGAAGTTTACATCATAATTACAGTTTATACATTAGCAAAAAAATTTTTTCTAAACTTTAACGATAAAATATTTCAATAGCAACTTTAATTTGTATATTCTTCAGTAAATAATTTATGCAGCTCTAAACAATTTTCAATTTAGTTATACTTTCTTATGATAATTTCTCCGAGTGTAATTTTATGATACAAAAGTAATAGCTTTTTGTTTTACAGCACGCACTATTATATTATTATAAAAATTTTGAAACGTTAAACTCAGCGTTTTAAAAGTTGTGTAAAATTACAGTTTTATTTAAGAGTAATTGTAAAATTAAACAAGCTTAGAAATAAATTATTAAGCGAATAAAAAAATGTTGTCGCTAAAAAACAAGTACTAAATTAAATGTAAAAAGATACTGCGATACAAATAATTGCACTCGGAAGGGTATCGCACGAGATCGACCTCTACGTTAGTTTCTACCGTATATCATCGGGGTAGTGTGATATATATATACCTATTTTTTTTTTTTCAAAATTTACTCTTTTAACAGCTCTTTTTCCTTCAATCTAGTAAAACAAAAATAATCTCCATCTAATAGCTGTCTCATTTAGATAAAATTCTTCGAAATCGAGAAATGAATATACAAATAAAATGTAATTACTATAATAAGAATTAATCGTTAAATACAAAGGTCTGGGTTACAATAACGATAACAATAAAAATAATAATAAAATAAAAAGAGGAAAACGAAGGTGAGGAGTATAGTAATGTAGTAACGTAGTAACACAGTAATGTAGAGTACTACACAAGGTAGATTAGAGCGTACATACATAGCCGAGTAGTGTAAAATAATAAGTGAGAGGATTGCGAGTATTAAAGTTTAAACTAAAGTTGCATTCGCAACCAGGAAAAGTTGTTGTATACTTGTAAGTTGTATTCTATACTCATTTGGACGTTTTCACTCGCCCTTATGTACAACTGCGGGAAGAATGACCAGGCGGTTTCTTTACTTCACAAAGCATAACTCTACTGGACGGTCGTAAGGACCGCAGAAAGACTAGGGAAATATTATTTTTATGAGTGAACAAATTACTCTAATACTCTCAACAATATTTCATGTACTAGTACCTACAGTATGCATATGTTTATATGTATAATGTATGTTCACTTTACTTCACGAAACGCTATTTCATTGTTTATCTGCATACGAAATTGGTTGCTTTAACTATGATAACTGTTCAAGACCCTTTTAGTAATACACTCAGTCAATTGAATATTTAAATAAATTTTTATTTTTATCCGTCATTACTGTGTTTATACACATCTAATATTATGTAGTTCTGATTTAGTATTTATATAATTAATATACTCACTGAATAGTTCTCAGAAGGACGTCGTATGTTACGTTTAAAATTTGCTTGTTCAACCAAAATCCGTTTTCAATTATCCAAAGTGCTATTATTATTAAATAGTAAAATATAAATCTTCCTATGACTTTTGTTTTATGTAAATTACTTCCGCCTGTTATTACAGTAATTGTTTTATTTTTATTTTTTTGGAGTTAATAAAAAAAATAGAATTAAATTATTGTGTATAGATTTTTAAACTTTTCAAATGATTTATCTCACGTAACTTGTTATTACCCAAAGGGTTTTAATGTCGGATATTAAGACGTTAGTCACGATTTCCA
>JZSA01008021.1:0-10380 GCA_000956155.1 Cotesia vestalis
ATGAACAATAGAACTATAATTTGTAATTACTATAATTAGAAAAAAATTTAATTGAACTAAAAAATTTAATTACGCAGCTTACAAAAATTAAAAAACGGTTTTTTGAAATTAAAGCATTAAATATATTATTAATTATTGATCACGGTATCCTCTGCGCCAGACAGAAACCCAGCCTCAAAGTTATATTTGAGTTCTTTCAAGGATGTCTTACTCTACGCAATTCATATTGCTAATTTTTGAGTTGATAATAATATTAAGAAAGGAAAAAAAGGTCTGCTTCAAGATATCACGTATTTTAAAAGCTCAATGTGAAGATTCAACATGTGATTTCAATTAATGTAAACTTATTCAACTAATTGATTGCTAAAAAACATCTCTGTATTTTTTCTTGTACGTAGGCTTAGTACCTCTAAGTACAATAAAAGAAAATAATTATATTATTAATTATCATCTACTTAAAACTAGTTAACAACTTATCAATAAAATTTATGATCATTTTTTAAAATCGTTAACAAAAATTAAACTATGAATAAAACATAAATTTTTGATAATGAGAAAATGACATCGAGATAATTTAATAATATGAGTATTCGCAATGATCACAGACATATTCATCGGGATAATCTTCGTCCATACCTGCGCAAGAATCATGAGATGATTTTTTATTTCAATTTTTGCACTGAATCCATGACTCTGTGGATTCTGAGTAAAGTCCATTGCAATAAATACAATAGTAATCATCATTTTTATAAGAAAAATTTTTAATTCACTTTTTATTTGCATAAATGAAGGATGTTCTGATATGGAGTTACACAATTTTCTAATTAGAATTTCGATATGTATTTTAAACTTTTCTTTTGTTTTTTGTTTCATTAAATAATTGAATAAAAAAAAATTAGTTTCTATGGTAATTGAATTTTTAATTTAAACTGTCATAAGACTTATTTAAGCTATCATTATAGAGAGAAATTAGAAGTTATCGTTATTAATTATCGCTATAATTTCTTTGTGATTTAAGTCATCCCAATATACGGTATTATTCATTGACTTAATCATATTATTCAATTTTCGATTAAATTTAATACTTTGTTACTTTGCGTGTGATTGCATTCCCTAAAGAAGGTTATAGCGTAATTTAATAAAATTGACAATTATTTTTCAATTTGTAAAAAAAAAGGGTTGTGTGATAAAAAAAAAAATAGGTAAAAAATATTTTTATATTATCCTTCCTAAAAAATTTCAATTAATTTTAATTAATAATTTTATTGTAAAAAAAAATAAGCATGGTTGGAAAAAAGAAAAAAATTGATAGTAATGAAAAGTTTATCAGAGGAATAATATCCTGTGCATCGTCTGTTGACGATCTTACATCGAATTCAAAGCTCGATGGAACATTGATTCGAAAGGTAAAATTGAATATATATCAAGCTATTACGCTCCTGCTTCGCCGGGCGTTTTGAAAAATTGCATTTTTTTATATAGAGTTTGGATTTAATTAGAGTATTGTTTTCGCTTGCACTGATTCTAAATTCCATTGAATTGGTCTGTACTGTTTATCCATGTGGTTATTCTAGCTAGTATTCAATGTACAATGTACAAAAATTAGTAGATAAACAGGGGGACTTTACCCCCTCGGCAAAACAGATTGTGGGTTCTGATCCGAGCTATTTACCGACGGGTGATAAGTGATATTTGTGATTTTTGGCAATTATCTGTTTTACCAACGGTTGGAAATTTACCACCAGTCGATAATGAGTTACCTGTCTTTTTGTAGGCTGTCGGTTTTGGTGGGGGGGGGTAAGTCAGCCATTTCGAGGGCTGGTGTAAGTCCACCATTTCTGGCCGACTCTGCCCCAGCCCTTTATTACTATTTTTGTAGTCGCAATTACGCCTTAATTTTGTGGAAAAAAGTGGGGAATTCCACCATTTTTTTTTTTTGGCTAACTTCACCACAACTATTCAATTTATAAATCTTCATTTGGTTAGTGTATCGTGAGAGCTTCAAGTACAACTTCTAAACCATGGAGATAGATAATTTGTGTGAACAAGAAATTGCATTTTTACGGAATAATCACCCTTTCTGCGAGGATTTTGATGATCTAATAGAAAGATTTTTTGGTGATGTTCCTCCTGAAGATATCGGTAAATTTGTAAACTGGATAATTACATTGGAGAAAAACTCTAAAATTTTCAAAAATCTTTTTCCCGATACATCATACATAAATTGTGCTGATAAACAGAATTTGGCAAAAAAACTCTTGGAAATAAATGAAACTGCTGAAACACTTGAAAAGTTTTGCGAAGATTTTAATGATTTAATTGATAGTGTTTTTTACAACAAATTTTCTGAGTATATTGAAAAATTTATAAATGATGTCCTTGCATTAGAAAAAAACTTTGAAGTTATGAATAGTGTACGCATGGGAATATTGTGCTCAAATTGTGTTGATGGACAAAATTTAATAAAAAAACTATCAGAATTAACTGAAAAGTTTCAAAAACTTGAAGAACGGATGAAGTAAACATCTGAAAAATCATGAAATCATTAATTAAAATTTTGAATTATACAAAAAATCTCAAAGTAATTTATTTAAGCAATTTCCTCCATAACAGTTTTCAGAAGAATAGAATAATATAAAAGACTGGTTTTTAAAAAAAAATATTCAGTATTGTTTCTGTGACTGACTAAAATTCATCTATCTTTTTGTAATAAATGGCTGGAGAAATTATTGTTGATGTTCAAGGCTTCAAAATGCCTAAAAATTGTTTGGTGGTGAAAGAGCTTGCAGCAATTAGTGTAAATAAAACATTAGATCATTCAAATGTACTGTCTGTTAAAATTTTCAAGCCACCTTGTAATTGGAGCGGGCTACCTAATAACTATAAACATATGAACTTATGGTTGATACGCAAGCATCATGGTATACCATGGGATAAAGGAGTCATACCTTATAATTGTCTCGAAGAAGTTTTCAATTTTATTGTGAGAGATTACAAATACATTTACGTCAAAGGCCACGAAAAACAAAAATGGATTCAGAGTATTTGTAGTTCAACTAAACAAGTCATTAATCTTGAATCATTAGGATGTCCATCACTCAGAAGCTTACCGAAAATTACTCATTTTATCCAACATCCAGAACTTGAACATAGTGATCTATACAAATATTATAAAGAGGAAAGGTTTGATTTTTTGTTTGTTTGTTTGTTTGTATGAATTGAATAGGCTCCGAAACTACTTGGCAGATTTGAAAAATTCTTTCACTGTTGGAAAGCTACATCATTTCTGAGTGACATAGGCTATATTTCATTTTCAAAAAAAATAGGCATCCTTACTAAAATTACGATAACGTAATCCAAGGTGTGAAAAAAATATCAAAAAACTACCTTACATCGCGTGCGCTGCGAAAACTATTGATGATAGAACAAAATGATATACTACATTTTTTTAGAACACACCATTATCTACAAAAAATCAGCGGCAGCATATCTCTAACTATTACAGTCATGTCACAATAAGCGTTTTTTTATTGAAAAAAAGAAATTAAAATACCACCGCTACAAAAAGCTCTTTATTTGTACCTTGGTATTAACCCTTATCAAAATAAATGATGTATTATTTAAGACTGCTTCAATATCTTTATATTACTTTTTGAATTATTCGATTCTGACAATCCATTCAAAAGATATCACGAGTTAAAAAAAAATTAAAAAATAAACTGTATTCGGCTAGCTATGCGTTGTAGGCGTCACTCGGGCAGGGGTACGAGAGGGGGGTTAAGATCACGAAATAAACTTGCCGCGCGGCTTACTCGCGCGGTCGGCTCCCTACGTGATGGACGTGTGCGGAATTTACGCTTGATAATAATTCATTTAGTAAGTAACTAAACCGATTTAAAAAGTTCTTTTCAGAACTAAACCCATTTATATAAAATATTGTTCACTTAGTTATTAACCTAATAAATTACTTGAATATTTTTCATGATTTTCAATTTAATTTTAATAAATAGTAGGTAGTTGTGTACGTTGTAATATAGTAGCATATATAGCTTACAGTTATGCTAATTTAGTTCAAAGGCATTTTTTCTTTTGTCATTTTGAAATGCCTAAAAGATCAAGATCTCAACTTTCTAGAAATAGTTCCCAGGCCAGGGCATCAAAAATACGTCGAAATGAAGAATCTTCATCAGAAACTGAAAATCGTCTTTCAATTCATAGACAATATGTGGCACAATCGCGTGCTAGAGAGTCGAGTACCGAGCGTTCGCAACGGCTCGCTGAACAAAATATGAGAACCGCTCAAATACGCGCGCGAGAATCCAGTTTGCAGCGTTCTCAACGGCTCGCTGAACAAAATGTGAGGACTTCTCGAGTCCGCGCGCGAGAGTCCAGTCTTGAGCGTTCAGAGCGACTAGCTGATCAAAATTTGAGAACCTCTCAAGCACGCGCGCGAGAATCGAGTCTTGAGCGTTTACAGCGTCTAGCTCAACAAAATTTGAGAACCTCTCAGGTACGCGCGCGAGAGTCCAGTCTTGAGCGTTCGCAGCGCCTTACTGAACAAAATCTAAGACCCTCTCATGTGCATGCGCGAGAGTCAAGTACTCAGCGTTTGCAGCGGCTTGAAGAGCAAAATATCAGAAATATTCAATCTCGCACTAGGGAATCAAGCTCTGAGCGTTTCCAACGCCTTCAAGATCAGAGAGAACGACAACAGACGTCAAGAGCGAGAAGTCGCAATCAAGTTTTAGCCCACAGTAAAAGATCGGCTTTTAGATACGATCCACAGATTGATTATGCTCAACAGTCTTCCGTCCAAATCGGCGACATGAATAAGATCTGCCCTAAGTGTTCAGCCAAAAAATGGGTCGATGAAACTAATGGCATGTGCTGTGCTTCTGGAAAAGTTAGTCTCCCCAGTATTCAGGAACCACCACAGCCAATAAAAAATCTTTTGATAAATAATCATTCGCTATCTAGACATTTCATAACCAACATCCGTAAGTACAATAGCCTATTTCAAATGACTTCGTTTGGCGCCAAAGAAATAAGAGAGGGTAATTTTATGCCAACTTTTAAAATAGAGGGACAGGTATATCATCTTATTGGTAGCCTTTTACCACCACCAGGCCAAAATCCACAATACTTGCAGGTATATTTCATTTCAGACGCAGATCAGCTATCATTGAGGTCAAACATAGCTTCAACGCTGAAAATAGATTTAATTAACGAACTACAGACCGCACTGAATAGCCACAATGTATATATACGAAGCTTTAAACAAAACATAGAACGCAATTCTTCGGATAATTTAAAATTAATTATTCATTCCGACCGCCCACCACAGACAGCACACCCGGGTAGATACAATGCTCCAGCTGTAAACGAGGTAGCCGTTCTCTTGGTTGACGAAGAAAAAGGCCCCAGAGATATAGTGCTCCACGGAAGAGACGGCCAACTTAAAAGGGTCTCTGAGTTACACCGATCGTATGATCCACTACAGTATCCCTTAATGTTCGTGAAAGGAGAAGACGGTTATTATTTAACCATTCCGCAGGAAGGTACAGCGCGTAACAAAACTGTGACGTGCATGCAATTTTATGCATTTAGATTGATGGTTAGAGCTAACTGTTTTAATGCATTACATTATTACAGGGACTTATTTAGTCAATATATTGTCGATATGATGGCAAAAATGATATCGGAACGATTGAATTACATATGTCGTAACCAACAGAGACTAAGGGCTGAAGAATACATTCATCTCAGAGATGCTTTAAATCAAGACGGAAATGTTGACCCATCAAATATCGGTCAACGCGTAATCTTGCCATCTTCATTTACAGGTTCTCCGCGTTACCTGCATGAAAAAACCCAAGACGCGATGACTTATGTCCGAAATTACGGGAGACCAGACTTATTTGTCACATTTACGTGCAACCCCGAATGGCCTGAAATTAAAGCGGAACTACTACCTGATCAGCGATCTTTCGATCGTCATGACATCATTTCAAGGGTGTTTCATTTGAAAATGAAGAAATTCTTAAATTTATTCGTTAAAAATGAAATATTCGGCAAAGTGAAATGTTACATGGCAAGTGTAGAATGGCAGAAGCGAGGTTTACCACACTGTCATTTGCTGTTTTGGCTAGAAACAAAAATCCAACCAGACGAAATTGATAGCGTCATAGTTGCGGAACTGCCCAACCAACAAAACGATCCGATATTGTACGATATCGTAACAAAAAATATGGTGCACGGACCATGCGGAGAACATAACTTATCAGCACCATGTATGAAAAACGGTATTTGCACAAAAAAATACCCACGACGTTTAGTCAACGAAACTCAGACTGGAGAGGACGGATATCCAGTTTATCGTCGTCGTGATGCCGCAAATGGAGGACTGAGCGCTTCGCTAAATATCAGAGGCAGAAATTTCACTATAGATAATAGTTGGATTGTCCCATATTCTCCACTTTTGTGCAGGACGTTTAATGCTCACATAAATGTAGAGTACTGTCACTCAGTTCAAGCCATCAAATACCTTTGTAAATACATAAATAAAGGATCGGACCAAGCTACATTTGGCGTCAGAAACCCAAATGATGAAGTGGAAAACTACGTAAATGGCCGTTACATAAGTACTTCCGAAGCTGCTTGGCGAATATTCGAATTCCCGATCCATGAGCGGCATCCTACAGTTTTGCAGTTAGCTGTCCACTTAGAAAATGGCCAAAGGGTGTATTTTACCACAGAAACGGCTGTACAAGTGGCCCAAAATCCACGTAAAACAACATTGCTGGCTTTTTTTGAGCTCTGTAATGAAGATGAATTCGCAAAAACACTTCTTTACCACGAAGTCCCGCAATACTACACATGGGCCAATAATAAGTTCATCAGAAGGAAGCGTGGTGAGAATGTAGTTGGCTATCCAGGCATAAAAAAAGATTCCGCTTTAGGTAGAGTCTACGGTGTCCATCCTTCTCAATCCGAGTGTTTTTATCTTAGGATGTTGCTGCACCACGTACGCGGTCCAACTTCATTCCAGTACTTGAAAACCGTTGACGGAGTTCTGAAAGAAACGTATCAAGCTGCTTGCCGTGCTAGAGGTTTGCTAGAAAACGATGACCATTGGGAAAATACTCTCAGAGAAGCTTCGCTTTCTCAATGTCCATTACAATTGAGAGAATTGTTTGTGGTCATACTTTTATTTTGTCAGCCATCGGAACCATTAAAATTATGGAACATTTTCAAAGACGATTTATGTGAAGATATTAGACACAGAATCAGACAGCAAAATCAAGACATCACCTTACCATACAATGAGGACATTTATAACGAAGGTTTGATACAAATAGAAAATAAACTGTTGCAATTAAATGACAAAAGCCTAAGTGATTTCGGATTACCATCATCAGTTCGTACAGAAAGCAATGCAGCAGAGACTATGACTCATCGCTATGATACAAATAATTTGACCGCTTTTGTCAATGAAAACCTGCCAAAGTTAGTCCCAGATCAAAGACATGCTTTTGAAACTATAGTCGATAGCGTCATTCATGACAAAAGAAAAGTTTTCTTTTTGGATGCACCTGGTGGAACGGGAAAGACTTTTCTTGCAAATTTGATACTTGCTAAGATAAGACAATCAGGGAAGATAGCAATAGCAGTTGCTTCCTCAGGAATTGCTGCAACTCTCTTGAAGGATGGCAAAACTGCTCATTCTACTTTTAAACTTCCACTATCCGTCAATCTTGAACAACAATCTACATGTTCCATCCGCAAAAATGGACCTATTGGTAAATTACTACAAGACGCCTCATTGATTATGTGGGACGAATGCACGATGAGCCATAGAGCACATATAGAGGCCGTGAACAGAACCTTACAGGATCTAAGGAACTCCTCTGCAGTCATGGGCGGGATTACTTTTGTATTTGCTGGAGATTTTCGACAGACTCTCCCCGTTATTAACAGAGGCACGCGAGCAGATATCATCAAGGCATGCTTGAAATCGTCTCCCTTATGGACTACGATTGAAACATTAAAATTAAGGACAAATATGAGAGCTCATCTTCATGGAATCACTGATAGCGATTTCCCACAGCAACTGCTAAAACTTGGGGAAGGAATTTTTCCAACTCCAAATTTAAGCGGTCATTGTGACATTCTTCTGGATGAGTCTCTAGGCCAAATACTCCATAATTTGAAAAATTTAATAGATTCTGTATACCCTGATATCGAGAATTTGCACGAAAGAGACTTCCATTGGCTGTGTTCTCGGGCTATAGTATCACCTAAGAATGATACTGTCAATGAAATAAACAATCTGATTGTTCAAAAAGTCCCCGGCCAAACAAAAACATACAAATCGATCGACACTGTAACGAATATTGAAGATGCAGTCCATTATCCACAGGAATTTTTAAATTCGTTGAACCCTTCTGGACTGCCACCCCATGAATTGACGTTAAAAATCGGAATCCCAATCATGCTTTTAAGAAATTTAAACCCTCCGAGCATGTGTAATGGGACGAGGCTGCTTATTAAGGAGTTAAAGGACAATTTAATAGTAGCAACTATTATCACTGGCCCAGCAGGTGGTCAACTAGCTCATATACCGAGGATACCGATGATCCCAACTGATCTGCCAATCCCATTTAAACGGCTTCAATTTCCGGTAAAAACATCTTTCGCATTAACAATTAACAAGTCCCAAGGCCAAACCTTCGAATTAGTAGGGATCGATCTGCGAAAGAAATGTTTTACTCATGGTCAACTGTATGTTGGTCTATCGCGAGTCGGAGCCCCTGAAAATCAATTTATTTTGCTGCCACAAAATAAAACAACATCAAATATTGTTTACAGAGAAGCTCTAACAAAATAAATGTATTTTCTTTTAGGGTTATGACCTCAATAATTGAAAAAAAAAAACAAAAAATTAAAAAAATATATCAAAAAAAAGAAAAAAAACCCCAAAAATATACAAAAAAAAACACATAAATACAAAAAAATCATTAAATAATATCTGAATTTAATTATTCTTATTTTTTTTTTATTTAGGAGCCTTCGCCTCTTTTTTAGGAGCTCGACGCAAAAAGGGATGAATATGTGTCATATTATTATTATTATTATTATTATGAATGTGTTAAAATTAACAAATCTAAATGTAATGTTTAATGCCCGTGCGAAGCCGGGACGGGCCGCTAGTATCATATACGATGATTATCACTGTGCATTGGAAAATGTTCAGCGTTTAAAAGTTTGGTTTATGGAGAATTATTTATACTTCATTTAACTTTTGTCACAACAATTTATTAGCGTTTTTAAATAAATTGATGTATTATGATCATGAATAAAAAAAGTTGAATGCAACTCGAACCGTTTGTTTTCTTTTATACAGTTTCTAGAGAATAGTTTTATCATACAGACTTGTCACACAAAATAAATGCATGATCTCATACAATTAAATCCGCAAAACATTATTGATGATGTCAAACATTTACAAGAGTAATGTTATTATTTAAAAAAAGGAGTTAGACTTATATTTCCGGTCTATAATTTGACTCCATTGAGAAAGCTGTAACCTTCGAAAAAATGTTACGCATTTTATTTAATCGAAAAACATGAGAAAAAAATTGCCTTACGATTCATTGCGGTAACTATTGAAGTTTTTATTGATGTAACTGTATATCTATGTAAATAAAAATTGTTAAAAAATATAAATTAAACAATATTGCGCAATACTAAAAATTTTGTAAAAAACATTTTTTTTTTTACAAAAAATGATGCATTCTCAAAATTGATCATAATCAAGGTCTTGATAGAAATTTCTCAAACATAAAAAAAACATCCGAGAGGGCATCACAATAATTTTAGACAAACGCAATTTTTTTATCTTTACAACTCGATACTCCTGGAAGTGTGTGTATCTAACATGTGTTGTCAATAAGTTCTATTTACTCTACATCTAAAACATGAAAAACATCTTGCAACGCATCACAATAATTTTTGACAAACGCAATTTTCTTATCTTTGCAACTCGATACTCCTGGAAGTGTGTATCTGAAATGTCAATAAGTTCTATTTACTCCAAACAGATACTCATTAATTGTCACATCTAAAAGTTTTGAGTGTAATTTTGCTCTATATAAATAAGTATAAGTGGACTAACCATCAAACTGAATCAGTTTATCAACGTGACCACGTGCATGCAAGTGAAAAAATTTCTATCAAATTTCTGAGTGAATCCTAGTTTTTATTTTTTTGTGAAAAGTTGTTTTTTTCACCTGATGAATCTAGGTGAGAAGAATTTTTTATTTTAAATTGGTCACTTGAAAAAAACTTATGTTTTTAAATTTTTTGAATAGTTAAAAAAAA
>JZSA01008022.1:0-12095 GCA_000956155.1 Cotesia vestalis
TTTTTTTTTTCGTCTATAATTTTCCTTTTGTTAGACGAAAAAATTAAATTTTTCCGTCTATAATTTTTTTATTTTTTTTTGTTAGACGAAAAATTAATTTTTTTTTTCGTCTATAATTTTCCTTTTGTTAGACGAAAATTAAATTTTTTCGTCTAGAAATTTTTTTTTAATAGACGGAAAATTTTCTAGATTTTTTTTTGTCTATAAATTATTAGACGGGAGATTTATTTTTCCCGCCTACACAAATTACGAGTTTGAGCAAGAATATTTTGCTCTAGGAGTTTTCTATATTTTTCGAGTAATTTTATACCAGCCCTCTCCCATATATTACTATCTAGGGTGTCGATAAGGAACATGAAGTTGGGGTCTACTGTGTTAATAAATGTAGCAATTTGAGCAAACCAATTACATTCCGGAACCTTATAATTATTCTTGTATAAAGATAATTGTTTTTTAAAGCACAAAAATGGCAATCTATTCTCGTTCATAGTTAGAATTTTTACAATCCAGTTCCAAGTATTTTTCCAGATTATCAAGGACAGACCCAGATTGTTTGATTCTAGTTTAATCAACGCGTTTGAAGTAGTTCGTTTGAGACTAAGTATTGACTTAAAGTATTCAACTATTAGGCAGTCCAAATCCTCAATGTACCTCAGTGCCCATATGGGTGCAGCATATAGGGCTACTGAGGCCACCATACTATCAAACAGAGAGGTTATAATGTCGAAGTTATTTATTTTGGCTCTATAAATTAAGGATAAGACAGCTCCAATTGCTGACCTTGCTTTTTTAATCGCATTTTTTAAAGCTAATCTACCTCGTCCCGAGGACGTCTGTCTTATGGTCAATGTTTATGCCGTACATGCCTTTCGCCCGGAAGAAATCTTCCATATCGGAGATATACAAAATAAATAAAAGCGGACTTTAAATTTCGCCTTGCAATACCCCTTCATTAACCTTAATTTTTTCAGACAGTCCATCTGCAGCTCTTACTCTTATAGAAGCTTTTTCGTATAAGTTTTTCAAAATTCTAATTATTTTTGCACTTAAACCTAATTTTAGTAACTTAGACCATAACTTATCATGTGCTATAGAGTCAAATGCTCTCTTAAAATCAACAAATATCACATATGCGCTGCCTCTATCCTGTCTGATACAAGAATGTATCATTTCCATCAAAGGGTAAAGGTTATCTATACAGCCTCTCTTGGTTCTAAAACCCGCTTGTCCCTCCGGTAAAATATTACGTAAGCTGGCCCAGTTATATAGTCTGTTTGCGATCATAGAAGTAAAAATCTTAGTAATATGGTTTACTAGAGCAATAGCTCTATAGTTATTTAAGTCTTTTCTATCGCCTTTTTTATGTATCATTGTTACAAGTATATCTGACCAGGAATCGGGAACTTCTTCCTCCCTCATAATTCTGTTAAACATACACAATAGATAGAGTTTCCAATTATATGGCAGGGCTTTGAGAAATTCATTTGTAATTGCGTCTGCACCTGGTGATTTATTTAACTTGCTCGCATGCAAGGCCTCTGACAAGTCTGCCATAGTGAAATCATTATCTAGAAGTGGATCATATGTGCCCTGAATTACCCAATTATCAGGTGTAAATTGTTTCGCCATATTATTGTAAAACTCCACCCATTGCGCTGCAGTAATGTCTGGCATTGTGTATTTCTTTCCCCGGAATTTACCTATTGCATTCCAGAATTCATGTGGCTTCTTTGCGTTGTTTACATCGGAAGTTAATCTGCTTATGAATTTGTCTTTTTTTATTTTACAAATATTTTTATACTCTTTAAGTTCTAATAAGTAGTTAGCTCTATCAACAGCATTAAACTTATTTTTCCTATATAATCTTAACTTACGATTTACAATATTTTTTTGGACATTACAACTATTATCATACCAAGGCTCTAAATACAAAAGATTTTTTTTAATTTTATGGTCAGAAGTGACACACGACATACCGAGTTTGGTAGAAACATCAGCGACAGCAAGACACAGACGATCTTGCAAGTAATTAATTGAGTCGGAACTAAAACTTACGTTAATTAATGGGGACCATTTCAAAGAAAGACTATAATCATACTTATTCTTGTTATTCCATTTATATTTAATACTTTTATCTTTCAAGGTTAAAATATCTGAGCTTTCATGTTGCTTGTTTTGAGAGTCTTGTTTCAGACTTAGTAAGATGAGAAAATAATCTGAAAAGTTAACTGAAAGAAGAACACTAAAGTCCTCAATATATTCAAGACCATCAACATTTGACCAAGCTAAATCAATTATACTGCTTCCCCTCCCGTAATATGTTGGCTGTGCCGGGCTGTCACTGATGGTTCTACCATTTATGACAATAAAGTTTGTGATGTCCATAACATTA
Source organism: Cotesia vestalis (assembly GCA_000956155.1). Classification (NCBI taxonomy): domain Eukaryota; kingdom Metazoa; phylum Arthropoda; class Insecta; order Hymenoptera; family Braconidae; genus Cotesia; species Cotesia vestalis. The sequence goes on from JZSA01008022.1 coordinate 2,393, forward strand.
TTAACACTAATTCCCCTCTGATTTAAGTCTTCGTTGGAGAAAACACTTTTTACCATTAGATTTGCTCCTATGAGAAGTTCTTCTTGCAGCAGCTCCGGAGCACCAATATGTGCATTGAAGTCACCCATAATATAGAGAGGAAGATCACTGTAGTGTAATTTTACTGACTCTATAGCTTCTAGGAAATTTGTAAGATCAGAGTCAAAAAGTTTATCATTCGGTCGTAAGTAAATAAAACCAATTATAAAACCTGATTTCATCTTGCTCTGTGTTATTTTTGTTAAGAAACAGTTGTAAGATTTGTGCAGTTGGTAACTGGAAATTTCTTTCTTGACAAGAATTAACATTCCGCCACTGGGGCGGCCCATACTATTATTCTTGGTTGCTTCTATCCAATGTAAGTTGTAGTAGTTTTCCCAGAAGCTGAGTTTAGTAGGCTTCGTTGCCCAGGTTTCAGTAATTCCAATAATATCATTTCCAGATATGTCAGCGTTAGATTGAAGATTTTTTATTCCATTCACATTCCAAGACATTATTTTTAGAGGATCCGTATTTAGTTATTGTTTGTTGTGTTTGGAAGTTCGTGTCAGGTTATTATTTTTTTTGCTTTCTATGTTGCGTACTGGGGTCCGCGATTCTACTAGTCCTCCTTGATCTTCATCCCACTGCATCCACTTATCGTTTATAGAGACTTTATTTCTAAAAAATTTAACTTTGTCTCCTTTTAGTTTGTGCTCTTTCGTGGCAAGTCTCAGGTTATACATGTCTGAGGCTTGCTGTTCAGTAAGATCGTTCTCAATAAAGACTCTAGTACCCGCCAGGTTACGTTTTTTATTAGCCATAATTTGTTTTTTAAGTTCACTGTTCATAAGAGTTATCTTATATATATTCTGGTCTTTACCAAGTACTTTCAGAGATTTGTAGCAGTTGGATAAGCCATATTTGCTTTTTAAAAAGTCATTAATAAGGACCGTAGCTTCTTCGAGATTGTGCGAGTTATTTAATCCTTTTATGACTATATTATCCTTTCTTTCCTCTCTATCCTTCTTTTACATGCTTTGCGCGATTTTAAGGAGTTTATTCATCTTTGCGGGGTACATATCATTGCCAGCATTAGGGGTGGTACCACTATCGAGCCTTTTGTTGATATTTTGTAGACTGAGCGCTAGGTTATCATATTTATTATTTAGGTTTTTAAAATCAGTCTTCTGTTTTACTTCTACTGCCTCGATCCGTTTGGAAATTTTATTCTCCAGCGATGAGAATTTATCTTCATTGCTGATCCTTAATGCATCCATTTTATTATTCAGATCCACTCTTAGATCATTAATGGCTTTCAAAATACTTTCACAGTCGTTCATTGTTTCCGGTGAGGATGCTGCTACTGGTGCTGAGGGAGAAATGTTGTTAGAGGGCGAGGATAGATGTTCTTCTCTGAATTGCTTTTTTTTCGAAGAAGCGAGTATCTTGTCTGCTGTCTCCTGGAAGGATTTTTCGAGACTATCGTCCAGGTTACGTTTTCTCTTGAAATAATCTGTGATCGAGCAGGTTGAAATGGAGCGGTGATGACTTAGACTTTCAAGGTTTGAACGACGTCCACGTTTGGTTTTGACGTTTGGTGAGTTATTTTGGTGGTCCAAATCTTGAATTGGCTGCTGGTTTACTTGCGCAGCCGCTGTCACCTCTTCATGAATGTTAGTATTAGTATTAGGGATGTGAATCTCCTTCAACTGACACTGATTCTCACCCATATACACTACTACATTTTCACCAGTGTTGGTAAGCAGACTACCCAAACTAAAAACATCACTCATAACCTCAAGCACAAGCACGATATTGTCGTTTATAAATTATAAAATTTAGAAATAATAATAATAATAATAATATTTTGCCGTTGATTTCAAACACACCTAGTATACAACAAAATGGCGTCAGAGCTTCTACGAGTACTAACTCAAACGGAGTTACTGATAACATAGGAAACAGTACAATCGAGGTACCTTCTGTACCGACGATGGTTGTCATACCCCCGAGTGGTAACAATAGCTTATCCCGGAATGGTAATGAGCAAAATCAAAGGGTAATCAATAATCAAATGATAAATAATAATTCAAGTACAAATAACAACTTAAATAATACTTCTAGTAATTTAAATAATCAAGATAATAATTTAAATAACATTTCAAATAATTTAGATAATCAGGATAATAATAATCTTAAAAATTTTTCTCAAAATTTAAATAATCAGATTCCGAATGGTAATAGACAGAGACTAATAGACATTGCTCAAGGACAGACTCCGAGCGTTAGACAGGCAGCTTTGAGTCAATTTCCTGCCGATACGAGGACAAGCAACGTTTTTTCTGGGCATAGCTCAGTGCGTGTCCAAGTCGACGAGGAAGTTGCTCAGCTGGCTGAGTCTCTGAGGGTACAACGAATCCTAAGTGAGAGAAATGCTCAGGCAATAGATAAATTAGTAGGGGCTATAAATAGTTTGACGATATCCCGGAATCAGCATGTCCAGTCTTCATCACCTGAACCTGTCGCGGATTTAATTCGTGGCACAGGTAGTGGAGAACGTAGAGCTACTGTAAATATGACAACGACTGGTGGTATAGGAAACCCGGTTTCACTACCAGGTAACTCTCAGTCTAATGGGAACTTCCTGCATTCACGACCTGCTTTACAGGGTTACGGAAATAGTTCATCGGGTGGCCTAAATAATCAAAATCAAATTAATGGCAGCACAGGAGATCAGAATGATAACCTGATTCATAATAATAGCTTAAATTGTTCACAAGGTTGTTATGATAATTATTGCTATGGACCCAGTAATGCCAGAGCAGCGTACCAGGGCTGTAATAATTACGATAATAATCAGGCGAACAGTTGTGCTAATAGAAATTATTCACGGTCGTTTCAACAATCAGGTACAAGACCTAACACAGGTGCTAGGTGGAAGGATATTCTCTTTGAATTAAAGGTGTGGCCTTTGAGGTATCCACAATCCGGTATATCAGCTGACCAGTTCCTTCTGTCAGCCGAAGCAAAGGCTATCAGAGAAGGTTGGTCTCAAGAAGAACTTTTGAGACTTATGGGTCACCTGTTGTTGGATCACGCAGCTAGTTGGTTTGATTTGAATTTTTTTAAGTGGCAAAATTATAGTTAGTTCCGCATTGAGTTTGCTAGGAGGTTTTGTTCCCAGAAGACAGACCAACAAAGGATGACGGAGATTACTCAAACTCGTCCAAAGGATGGCGAATGCCCAACGGAGTTTGTTTGCAGGCTGCAGGCCATGTATCGTATGATGCATGCGCCGCCGCCTGACCATGAACAAGTCGTCAGTGTTCGTAATCACCTTCATGGTGAGTTGAGGAAGTTAGTTTTCGCTAGACCGGTAAATTCGTATGAGGGGTTATTGGCCGCAATACATGAGGCCTTCCAAACGTTAGAGGAGAGTAGGTGCGTGTATGGGGATCGGGAGAAAATCGACGGCTCCAAGACCAGACCGCGAGATACGCGTCTTGGCTTAGTCCAGGGTGCGAGACTGGTATTAGATACTGAGGAAGGGGAACAGGCGTTGTCGATTGACGAGGTTAAGGAGAACGAGAAGGGAATTACTATCTGTGCGGCAGTCGCGAATCAGTCGTGGCGAAACAGGGATCGAGGTAACTCTCGCGTGAATTTTCAACTGCGAGGAGTTTCCGGAAACCAAGGTTCAGCAAACCCTCCACAAAAAGCTACACCGCAGTCTGCAGTTCAGCAACCGACTTTCTATCCCTATCCCTGGTATCCTCCACAGATACCTACAGAAACTCAAGCCATTGTCCCAATAGCTGCACCGAGTAGTTCGGGAAGTGAGAACAGGCAGGGTCCGTGGTCGATTTTTAACAGATACCCTCGCACGTGCCACAATTGTGGCCAAGTTGGTCATACTTTCGACGTTTGTACTAACCCGAGAGTTGAGGTTTGTAATGTGTGCCAGCAACCTGGTCATACGAGGATGAATTGTCCTCAACAGCAGGCGGCGGCGCACATTACAAATCCAGGCCAGTCTCAAGTTACATCTTTGCCGTCGGAACCAAACTCATTTTCAAAAAATTAAATAATCTCTCTGGAATAACATCCCGTCTGGAGAGTGGGAACAAACAAACCTTTGGGATGTCACCTACTAATGTAAAGAAAAAACATAGAAGCCCTCGGCAGAAATTAAGAAGCCAAAATTATAAGATATTTAGAAAGGAAACTTTATGGGATAAAATCAATAAATTATTAGATTCATTTGAAAATCATAGTCACTTGGGGTCTCTTGTAAATGAGGTAGAGGTAAAGGGTAAAAGGGGGGAGGGGAATGGGGTAAGGCTAGGCGGTACCGGGGAAAGGTTGGCCGTTGAGGTGGTTACCTCCGATGCAGGGGTCTGCATTGGGGATGCCGGTGGGGGGAAGGACCTCACCGATACCTCGAGTGTGTCTAAACACACTGGGGATGCCGGAGGAGGGAGGACCTCCACTGAAGCTCCTGGTGCGGAGGTTTGCATCGGAGATGCCAACGAGGAGGACAGCCTTGTTGAGGATAGAGTAGATTTGGAGGTTTTAGAGGAAAAAGACAGTAATATTAGGAAAAGTAACGCAATTAGTACTGAGGAACTTTCAGAAAAGGGGCTTCAGGCTAATGAAGAGTGGTCTTCGGTTTTCAAGCCGGAAGAAAAGAATTTTATTAATTTAGATTTTAAAAATAATTTTAATAATTTAACATTTAACGAGAGAATAAGAGTACAACCCGAAATAGACCAGCTAATTTACTTGCAAGAAAATGTGGATGATGAAACAAGCCGTATGGCTCTGACACATTTATTAAATACCCTAGAAAGTAAAGACCCGAATAGCATAAATGAGTTTGGAGACGTTGGCCAAGATCGTGCTGATGACGATTATGTTGATGAGGAATATGAGGAAGAGGTGGACGATTCTGCTCTAGAGGTTGATTTCTCTGGGCCAGGAAAGGGCTCTTCTGGCTTCCAGGATGTTGTCACCTCTTCTTCTCGAGCATCGTTTCTCCCAAATATTCTGCGAGGAGGTCCTTTGTCGGCTAGTTTAATACATCGTTTAGCTTCGAGAAAGACGTTCATACCAGGGACTGGGCCGAAGCCACCAGTGGTTACAGCCCGGATTCCTGTATCAGTATGGATTTATGGAGTGCAATTGAATGCAATCCTAGATACTGGTAGTGAACGCTCTTATATTAACTCGAAAGTTTATGAAAAAGTTCATGAACTTAGCTCTGGTAGTCTTCAGCCAGATGATACCCAACGTCGGGGAGTTCTGTTAGCGAATGATTCGTTATGTAAGACCAAGGGTGGAGCACCCTTTATCATTCAAGTGGGATCAGTTGCGGGTGAACAGTACTTGAGTGTCATGGATGGTTTAAGTCATTCGGTAGTTCTGGGTATGGATTTTGCATTAGCATTCGGGGTAAAAATAGATTGTCAGAGACGAACTTGGAGCTTTTCAGTTTCAAAGGAGGAACACCCATTCGAACGGATTGAGTGTCGAGAATCTTCGGTTTATTGTTGCACCCTATCTTCTGATCAACAGAATGATTTTCTTGGAAGTTGAGTTAGAGAAGTTCGATTTATCATCTACGAAAGGGTTAACGGATTTAGTCCGACACTCGATTGAAGTCCCAAAGGATGTTAAACCCGTTAATATTCCGCCGTATCGTCGTAGTCCAACAGTAGCTGCAGAGCTACGCAGGCAAGTTCTTGACCTGCTGGAAAAGGGTTATATACGAGAAAGTAATAGCCCGTGGTCGTGTTCTCCGGTGATGGTTCCTAAAGCTAATGGCGAGTTGCGGTTTTGTGTGGACTTTCGCCCTATTAATCGAGTATCAATAATCCCAGCAAATCCGTTACCTAATCTACTGAGAATTCTCAGTAGTTTGCATGGTGCTGTCTTTATAACAACTATGGATTTGAAGAAAGCGTTTCATCAGCTTCTGATGCTGGAGGACTCGATTAAATACACCGCTTTCTCGGTGGAGGGCCTAGGTCATTTTGAATGGGTACGCATGCCTTATGGTCTAGCTGGGGCACCTGGTACGTTCCAGAAGGCCATGGAGCAGCTCCGTACCCGGTTCACCAAGCTGTTGGTAGACCGAGACCTGCCAAGACATTGGTCGGAAAAGGTTTTTGCGTACTTGGACGTTTGGGTAGTAATCAGCGAAACTTACGGAGAACACAAGCAAATTTTAGCGCTGATGTTCGAAGTCTTTCGTGAGGCTGGAGTTCTTATCAATCCAGATAAATGTAAGTTTGCTCGATCAGAGGTGAAGTTCGTGGGCTTCTTGGTCAACCAACAGGGACTTCAGCCTGACCCAGAAAAGATTGCCCCAATCATTCAGTACCCACGTCCCACAAACCGCAAACAAGTCAGGAGGTTCTGTGGTATGGTCAACTGGTACCACAGGCACCTCAAGAATGTTGCTCGAGTTCAAGGTCCTCTCAACAAACTGTGTAGTCCCACGTCCGAGTGGAAATGGGGAGAGGAGGAAGAAAATTCGTTTGTTGCCATTAAGCAGTCCCTGGTGGATGCAGAGACGTTGGCGATTCCTAGGTTGGATTTTCCTTACTTCTTATATACAGACGCTAGTGACACAGGTTTAGGAGCTTTCCTAGTACAACATGATCCTGTCTCGAGTTGTGAACATTTGATCACGTGTCTTAGTAGGCCTTTGAGGGGTGCTGAGGTCCATTATCCTACCACTGATAAAGAGTGTTTAGCTGTGATCTGGGCGGTGCGCAAACTTCGCTGTTATCTTGAAGGAGCACCGTTCACTGTTGTCACCGATCATGCGGCACTCAAATGGTTACATACCCTCAAAGACCCTACTGGTCGACTTGCTCGTTGGGCTATGGAGCTGTTGGCGCACCAGATAACAATCGAACATCGCCGGGGAGTTGAGCATGATGGTACAGATGCTCTTTCCCGTATGTTTGAAGGTAGTGATCCGGTTCCATGGTCCGATGTCAAGGAGAACATTGAAGGGCAGCGTTTCAAGTTCATGAACTTACATTCGAAATCCTGGTATGAAGCAAGGAAATCCAACGTGTTGAAACATCCTCGCAAATTCCCTCGCTGGCGGATTGTTGAGGACCGACTTGAATATTATCGACCCGATCCGATGAAAGGGTTGATTGGTGATGACGATGCATGGAAGCAGGTTCTGAAAGATAGTGAAGTACCCGAAGTACTCCGCAGGAATCATCAAGAGCCTGACGCAGCTCATCTCGGCAGAGATAAGATGTATCAGCGGATCAGCGTCAAATATTATTGGCCCGGGATGTTCCGGGATGTCGCTGAATACTGCGAGCACCTATGCAGACTCGTCAACCTATTGAACCTTTCGCCGTGATCGCTGCGGACGTCACTGGACCTTTTCCACGTTCCAAGGGAGGTTTTCGACACATACTCATCATCCAGGATCTTTATTCAAGATTTATTGAGATCTTTCCGTTGCGTAGGCAAGGTAGTTCCGGGGTGGTCCGTGCTTTGAGAGAGGTAGTAGGTCGCTGGGGCAAGCCTATGATCTTAGTTACGGATAATGGTCGTGAATTTGTGAATAAAGATGTCAAGGAATATGCTTCCCAGGTTGGAATTAAGTTGTCCCCACTAGCAATCGCCCATCTTCAGGCGAATCCGGTTGAACGTATCAATCGTACGCTCAAGCCAATGATACGGGCCTTTATAGATCAAGATCAGACTCTTTGGGATCGTTATTTGCCAGAATTCCAGCTTGCGTATAACAGCGCTTATCATTCTTCACTAGGTCTTTCCCCGTACTTTTTATGTTATGGTAGGGAACCTCGTCTGAATGATCCGATAACCGACTTAGACCTAGATGATCTTGATTCTGATAACTCGGAGTGGGTAGCTAGGATGAAAAGGATGGATGAATTGAGGCACAAAGTGGAAGAGAACATGGCCAAGGCTAGCGAAAGACAGGCTCGGTATCATAATAAACATGCTGGTACTGCGCCTTTGGTGACGGTTGGTGATAGGGTTCTGTACCCCAACCGCAAGCTTAGTAATAAATCTCATCAGTATTGCGCTGGCCTTGACCATAAGATCTTGGGACCAGCTTTTGTTGCTGAAATCATCAGTCCTCTAGTAGTAAAACTTAAAAGTGGGTCCGGGAAAAGCTTAGGCAATCATTACGTGCCGGACTTGAAGTTCTGCCGTTCTAGTTCCGGGGTTAAATCTTAATTGTCTTGCGGGTTTAAATTTATTTTCAGTACCGAGAATGGATCAAAAGGCGTAAAAGGGTTCCAGTGGAGGAGACATGGCAACAGCGGCACGAGGCGTACCGGTACTATCTGCGGGAGAAAAATCGGACCAACCGCCAGTCCAAGAAGGCCGAGCGTAACCATCAACGCCAGCAGGGGTTGCAGGTAAAGACTCGATGACGATCCAGGAAGAAGAAGGTACTAGAAGACGAACCGGTTCCTGATTCTGTGGTCGATGAGGTTCTGCGCTTCGAAGGGGGGATGCTGTTGTCCCTTCTCTAACAACACCTGAAGTTGCAGCCTCAGAGGAAGTTGTTACCTCAGGTTCGGTTTCGGCCACGTCAGAGGCCATGCTGGGGGTAGAAAGTGACGGGGATGCTTTCACCCTCTCATGCTTCGGAAAAGCTTTGGTGTTCCTGGAGGGGGCTGTCAATGAGGAAGAGGCTCTGAGCCTCCTGCTTGCTCAACCACTGCCCTGTCAACTGGCACCTGATGGCTCCATTCTTGTCGAGTCTCCACGTCCGAAGGATGTTATGTTCTCTGCGATTGAGCCTGAGCCCGCTACAATTGAGGATGTCGAGGTCATCCGACCTACGCCCCGGGTACCAGTCATGTATCACCCACCTCAGGGACAGGCCGATTAGCTCTCTTGTTCCTGATCAAGCCTTTGGACTCTTCGACTAGTCTGTGATCCTTGAGTATGTTGGTTGTACTCTGCAGTATTTAGCAATTAATTATTTTTGTATCATTATCTTAATCATTGTGTACCTGGCTGAAAATAATTAAAAAGACTGTTTGTGCCATTTTGTTAATAATTATAAGTTAGTTTGTTTCAGTCGGAGGAGCAGACACCGAAGCATCCTCCCTCCAGGTCACCATCTAAGGGGGGGAGAGTGTAACAGGGCGAAACTCAAATTTGAATTTCGCGCTGCAAGTGGTTATCGATGGCTACACTGAAGGAGCGCTAGGTGTCTGCTTCTCGGTCTTGTCCTCACGTTGATAGTCAAAGGTCTCTGGAGTAGGGAGCTTGGGGCCTCGCTCCAGTCAGTCGAGCGTTTGAGAAATCAGTTTACGGTCTGCGAGCAAAACTTGCAGCAGCAAAAATTATTCTCTTGGGAGTAATTGTGTGAAGACCAGTCCGTACGCCATTTTGGGGATCGTCTTGATGGAGAACCTATCCACCGAGGAAGACGTTATTTCAAGGAACCGCGACGTAAGAAACTCTCTGCTTGTATAAATCTATTTCGGGAGTCTAATTATTCCAATTAAATAATTCATTTATTTTGAGTAAAGCCAGTTTTATTAATTAAATTTCTAGATATCGAAGCAAAGGAAGAGTTGATCCAAGATACTGCTTGGGATCCTCTCCCTCTAATTCATTGGAAATTAGTTTATCGTCCAGATCTTACGTTCGAATTATA
>JZSA01008023.1:0-23374 GCA_000956155.1 Cotesia vestalis
GTAGCATCAACCTTACCACCGTCCCAGGACACGAAGAAACTTCTAGTATTACTGGTATCAGTATTATCAGTGTAAGTTTTATATTTTTATTGTTTTGCACTCTTCTGTTTAGCGCGACAATGCGTTAATTGTGTTCTGTCACCGCGCAGCCATTTTGGATTTACAAATTTTTTGTAAATTATAAATTAAAATGAAGTTAGCAGATGTCTGACAATTTTTATAATTTTTCTTATTCAAAAATTTATTAAAAAAAAAAATTAAATTACTCATGTAGAAAATTTTAAAAATTATCTAAGCAATTTTTTAAAAATATTTTTTTACTTCTAGTTTAATAAATGAAAAAAAAAATATTACAATTTTATAGTGATGACACTGAATTTGACAGACATTAAAAATTTTTTTGTAATTTTATATGACACTGAAGTTGACAGATATTAAAAATTCTTTTAGAATTTTATAGCAATTAAATTATTATAAAAAAAAATTTAACTAAAAAGTTTCACATGTGAAAATTGATAAAAATTACAAGTGAAAATTTTTAGGAGTATTTTTTTATTGTAATTAATTTGTTTATTAAATTTTTAAAATTGACAGCTGACGGCTAACTTCAGTATCATAATTTTATAGCAATAAATTATTGTGACAAAAATTAAATAAAAAAGTCCCACATGTGAAAATTTAAAAAAATTAGTGGAAATTTTATAAAAATTAATTTAGCAGATATTTGATAACTTTTATAACTTTTTTTAACAAATAAATTACGGCAAAAAAAAAAAAGAAAAAAAAATTGACATCTATATAGAAATTTTAAAAAAGTATAAATGCAATTTTTTTTAAATAATTTTTTAGAATTAATTGTTAAATAAAATTAAAAATTGATCAAGTGACAGCTAATTTTAATTTAGCAGATATTTTATCACTTTAAGAATTTTTGTAACAAATAAATTATGAAAATAAAAAAAAATTATAAAATTGAAATGTAGAGATTTAAAAAAATTGAAAATGCAATTTTTTGAAAAAAAATTTTTTTGTTAGCAAAAATAAAAAAATTGTGAAGTGACATCTAAATTAAATGTCAAAGAAGTTTTTAAATGATTTAAAATAAAATTAAAAGAAAAAATTTCTCATGTAGAAAATTTTAAAAATTACACATGCAATTTTTTAAAAATGTTTTTTTGTTATAATTGAATAAATGAAAAAAAAATTAAAAATGTCGACTAACTTTAGTATTGTTTTTTATTACATGGTTGACGATGAAGAAGAATGATACTGAAGTTCGCGGTCAACTGTCTTTTAAAAATTTTTTTAACAAATCAATTAAAATAAAAAATTGCTTCTAAAAATTTTCACTTGTAATTTTTATTAATTTTTACGTGAGAAATTTTTTAATTAATTTTTTTCTTTAATAATTTAATAGCTAAAAAATTCTAAAAAAATTTTAAATGTCTGTCAACATCAGTGTTATCGAAGAAGAATACATCAAAAATATATATTGTTTAAAGTATCGATTGAAGTTATGTTCGTTTGTTGTTTAACAACTCCAACCAATCCAATGAATTAAAATAATTTTAATGTTTATAGAATAATGGAGACGCCAGAGAACCGATTCCCATGAGCTACAAACGCGCTGCAGATCTTGACAGCACAGAAATAATAAGTCACTATGCAAATCCGACTTCAAATGGATCAGCGCATCCCAACGTTGAGGCCCGAGGGTTCGAAATGGTTAACCTGGTGCGTTCAAGCACCGCGGAATCCAATTTATCGGTCCAAGCTAAAATTCCTCGAGAAGGTGTTATAGGACGTACCCCGACTCCGCCATCCGCTCCAACGCCTATTTACGAGAAAGATCCAAGGTTAGAATAATATTTTTATTTTGAGCATCATAAATCATGAGTACCGTATGTTAATTTATTTATTGCAGGTCAAGAAAACAAATAAAGCGGGCGATCCTCGAAAATGAGTTCCTGGGAAATCTGGAAGAGGTGCAAGTCGAAGCTCTGGTGTCTGCTATGTATCCGAAAAATATTCCACCAAGTACACTTGTTATTCACGAAGGTGATATAGGTAAGGTTTTAATTATAATGAGGTCTAAAAATAAATAAATATATGGATTTTATGTATTTTAAAATATAATAGTTATTTTTTATTTCAAGGTTCTCATCTTTATGTCTCGGCTGACGGAGAGTTTGACATTTACGAGGGCAGTAAATTTCAAAGCAGTTTTGGTCCTGGAGTTGCTTTTGGCGAACTTGCCTTGTTATACAATACTAAACGACTCCGGTCTATTAGTGGTAATTTTAATCTATATAATTAAGAGAATAAGAAGAATTTTGTTTCCAGGATAGTCATTTGATAAAATCGGTTTTTTAAGTGAAATTTAGTGTCATTGCAAAGGTCTTGACTTGAATTTGTGCTTTTTTAAGGTTTCATATCATTTTCACCGATCGTCAATTTATTGTGACTAGAAAATCAAACGCGCTTTGCGCGATTCTATCAAAATGTTTATTATCGACAATTTAATTAATCAAAATTTTTTACAAATTTTACTCATTAAGGAGGTCCTTTCGCCATCAATGTTAAATAAAAAATATTAGATTATGCATAAAATTAATTTTTATCTAATTTTAAAAGTTCTTATTTATCTACTAGTGAAGTTTAATTTATTCTTCACCATGCAAATTTTTGGAAAAAAAATTTCTAAAAATGTTAGAATTTTTTCCGAGTCTTACGAGAAAGTCAGACCTTAACAACTTTCTTGAATTATGGTATTAACTACCGATTAAAAGGGGTAAAAGAAAACTTAAAATATTCAGGTTTCATTATGTCTTTAAAATTTGAATTATTTATTAATTTACAGTAAAAAAAGGAGGCAAAGTCTGGGTTTTGGACAGATCAGTATTCCTAACAGTGATGATGAGAAGCGCCCAAGATCGCTTGGAAGGAAATTTAAGAATTCTACGCAAAGTATCTGTTCTACAAAAACTCCCCGAGCCAAAGGAACACGTATTCGCGAAGATATCTGATCTAATACGCGTAGAATTTTTCCCCGCGGGCGCGAAAATCGTCAAGCAAGGCGAGAAAGGTGATAAATTTTTCATAATAAGCGGCGGCAATGTGAGAATAACTCAAGACACCGAGTACGGTGGTGAAGAAGAGTTGGTAGTTCTGGGAAAGGGCCAATATTTTGGAGAGAAAGCTTTGTATGACAAAGAAGACAACCGAAGACAAGCTAATGCCATTGCTCTGGCACCCGGAGTCGAGTGCTTGACTCTTGATGGAACGTGAGTATTATTTTCCAGTCAAATTTTTTTTATTTATCTTTCTGATGGGGTAATTTTTTAGCTCGTTTTTGAACTACCTTGGCGGCTTGGACGAGATACGGAATAAAGACTGGCTAGCTGAGTATGAAAAGCAGAAGCGTTCGTTGACACCAAAACTGTGGACTAATGAGTACTCGGAGGTTACGTTGTATGACCTAGAGAGCCGAGGAACTCTAGGAGTCGGCGGATTTGGCCGCGTCGAGCTGGTGACCCTCAGAGCTGACCAAAACAAGAGTTTCGCGCTGAAGAAGTTGAAAAAGAAGACTATGGTAGACCAGCAGCAGCAGGAACACGTACTTAATGAAAAGTGTATAATGCAGGCCTGTGATTCCCCGTTTATCTGCAAGTATGTTATCTTCATTTTTTAAATCCCTTTTATCGGCGATATATTTAAAAAAAAAAAATTTTTATCTTTGTTCTAAAACTTAAATGTCAAGTGTTATAATTTATTATAATAAAAATCATCATTGATTAATTATTGATGACTTTTTAGGTTGTACCAAACGTACAAAGACTCAAAGTACGTCTACTTCTTGATGGAAGTATGTCTGGGAGGTGACGTCTGGACTACGCTCCAACGGAGACGTTACTTTGACGACACGACGGCCCAATTTATGGTCGGGTGCGTTGTCGAGGCACTCGATCATCTTCACTCGCTCAACATTGTTTATCGCGATCTGAAACCTGAAAATTTGATGCTCGACAGCAGAGGATATCTTAAGCTTGTTGACTTTGGGTTCAGTAAAAAAATAGGCCCCGATAAGACTTGGACGTTCGCTGGCACTCCTGAGTACGTTGCACCCGAAATTATACTCAACAAAGGCCATGATAGGTGAGAATTTTTTATTTTCCTAATTATTTATTTATTTATTTATTTGAACGTCAATCAGTATTATATATCAATTTGGATATTCCTTAAATTATTTCTTTATTTATTTGTAGAATGTTAACACAGAAAAAAAAATTCAATTGAGTCAAGAAAATATTTTTCTTCCTAATTATTTTTTTGAGTGAAAAAAAAATTTTTTTTTGACATGCGGGGAATTCACTAAATTAAATATTCTGTTGCTTGGTCCATTTATCATAGTTGATTTATATATAACTGTAATCATACACTAAAAAAAAAAAAAAAAAAAAATTAAATTGAATCAAGAGAAAAAATTTTGAACCAAGAAAAACATTTTTTTCTTGTCTTGAATCAAGACCAAAAATTATTTGATTAAGTAAAATTACTTAGTTTCGGAATTTTTCTACTCAAATGAAGACGAAGTTCTTCAAAAAAATTTTTTTATTCAAATTAATTTTTTTTCTGTGCGTTCAATTTATAATTCTATTTAATGAAGACCTAAAATTTGATAAATATGAAATAAGTTTTTTTTTTTTATAAATATTTAAAATTTTACAGATTGCATAAGTGGTACAAGCATTTAAATTGATGTTTAGATTAATATCGCTGCTTATAACAGCAGTAAGCAAATTAAAAAAAAATATTATCTTTTATAAAGTTACCTCTCGACTGATTGACGCATTTTAAGTGTTGTGGATTTTAATAGCCTATTTATTTATTATAGAATTATCAATAATCTCAACGAGGTGCAGTACATACCAATGATTGTGATTAAATCATTCAAAAATTTGAATTATTTATTAATTTACAGTAAAAAAAGGAGGCAAAGTCTGGGTTTTGGACAGATCAGTATTCCTAACAGTGATGATGAGAAGCGCCCAAGATCGCTTGGAAGGAAATTTAAGAATTCTACGCAAAGTATCTGTTCTACAAAAACTCCCCGAGCCAAAGGAACACGTATTCGCGAAGATATCTGATCTAATACGCGTAGAATTTTTCCCCGCGGGCGCGAAAATCGTCAAGCAAGGCGAGAAAGGTGATAAATTTTTCATAATAAGCGGCGGCAATGTGAGAATAACTCAAGACACCGAGTACGGTGGTGAAGAAGAGTTGGTAGTTCTGGGAAAGGGCCAATATTTTGGAGAGAAAGCTTTGTATGACAAAGAAGACAACCGAAGACAAGCTAATGCCATTGCTCTGGCACCCGGAGTCGAGTGCTTGACTCTTGATGGAACGTGAGTATTATTTTCCAGTCAAATTTTTTTTATTTATCTTTCTGATGGGGTAATTTTTTAGCTCGTTTTTGAACTACCTTGGCGGCTTGGACGAGATACGGAATAAAGACTGGCTAGCTGAGTATGAAAAGCAGAAGCGTTCGTTGACACCAAAACTGTGGACTAATGAGTACTCGGAGGTTACGTTGTATGACCTAGAGAGCCGAGGAACTCTAGGAGTCGGCGGATTTGGCCGCGTCGAGCTGGTGACCCTCAGAGCTGACCAAAACAAGAGTTTCGCGCTGAAGAAGTTGAAAAAGAAGACTATGGTAGACCAGCAGCAGCAGGAACACGTACTTAATGAAAAGTGTATAATGCAGGCCTGTGATTCCCCGTTTATCTGCAAGTATGTTATCTTCATTTTTTAAATCCCTTTTATCGGCGATATATTTAAAAAAAAAAAATTTTTATCTTTGTTCTAAAACTTAAATGTCAAGTGTTATAATTTATTATAATAAAAATCATCATTGATTAATTATTGATGACTTTTTAGGTTGTACCAAACGTACAAAGACTCAAAGTACGTCTACTTCTTGATGGAAGTATGTCTGGGAGGTGACGTCTGGACTACGCTCCAACGGAGACGTTACTTTGACGACACGACGGCCCAATTTATGGTCGGGTGCGTTGTCGAGGCACTCGATCATCTTCACTCGCTCAACATTGTTTATCGCGATCTGAAACCTGAAAATTTGATGCTCGACAGCAGAGGATATCTTAAGCTTGTTGACTTTGGGTTCAGTAAAAAAATAGGCCCCGATAAGACTTGGACGTTCGCTGGCACTCCTGAGTACGTTGCACCCGAAATTATACTCAACAAAGGCCATGATAGGTGAGAATTTTTTATTTTCCTAATTATTTATTTATTTATTTATTTGAACGTCAATCAGTATTATATATCAATTTGGATATTCCTTAAATTATTTCTTTATTTATTTGTAGAATGTTAACACAGAAAAAAAAATTCAATTGAGTCAAGAAAATATTTTTCTTCCTAATTATTTTTTTGAGTGAAAAAAAAATTTTTTTTTGACATGCGGGGAATTCACTAAATTAAATATTCTGTTGCTTGGTCCATTTATCATAGTTGATTTATATATAACTGTAATCATACACTAAAAAAAAAAAAAAAAAAAAAAAAAACAGCAGTAAGCAAATTAAAAAAAAATATTATCTTTTATAAAGTTACCTCTCGACTGATTGACGCATTTTAAGTGTTGTGGATTTTAATAGCCTATTTATTTATTATAGAATTATCAATAATCTCAACGAGGTGCAGTACATACCAATGATTGTGATTAAATCATTCAAAATATTTATGTTGATATTGAGCAATTTTTAGGATTTGATATTTTTGTTTATAAATATAAATTATATAATTTTTTATTGATTTTAATATTTTAATATTTTGTCGTATGTAATTATTTTTAATTATTTATTCATTTATATACTTATATGGCAATTGGCTTTAAACACATTGGTAATACAAAATTTTGAAAGAAATTAATATAAAAAAATAATCATAGAAGAAAAACTAATGTACAAAAAGAAAAGCATTGTGGAATTATGTTACAAGATTGTTTTTAATTTTTATAAAAAATTAAATTTTTTAAAAATTAAATTTTTTTAAAATTAAATTTTTAAAAAATTAAATTTTTTTAAAATTAAATTTTTAGAAAATTAAATTTTTTTAAAATTAAATTTTTTAAAAATTAAATTTTTAAAAAATTTAATTTTATAGTTTATAAAAAAAAATTTTTTATACCGTGTAGTATTTTATCGCTTCGTCTGGTGTGACTAAGTGTCCATATTTCTTGGCAAAGTTATAATCCAGGATTTTGGAAACTTTATGTCAGACTCTTTTAATTTATTTTTAATAAAGAAATAATTTTTTTCAGAGCCGTAGACTATTGGGCCCTAGGAATTCTGACCCACGAATTACTAGTCGGTAAGCCCCCGTTCCGCGGGTCAGATCACATGACGACGTACAATAAAATTTTAAAAGGCATTGAAGTCGTCGGAATTCCAGCAATTGTAAACAAAAATGCAAATCATCTTATAAGAAAATTGTTGAGACTGAGTCCTTCTGAGCGACTCGGGTATCTGAGAAATGGGATCCAAGATATCCGTGATCATAAGTGGTTCGCTAATTTTAACTGGCCAGCATTGCAGCGGCTCGCTTTGCCAGCACCAATCGTCCCTACGGTAAGTATTAATAAATAAATAAATAAATAAATTAATTAATTGTGAATCAACTTATCTAATGAAATTAATTTTAGATTCAAAGCCAAACAGACACAAGAAATTTCGAAAGATATCCTCCCGACCGTGAAATTCCACCCGATGAATTTTCCGGCTGGGACATGGACTTTTAATAAATTTTAATCAACCCCTGATAAGATGCAAATGTTATTTTTTGGTTATTGTAAATTACTATGTGTAATTAAATCAAAGTAAATTTGAGATAAGAGTTTTGTACACAGCTAAGTTGTAAAATACGGATAAGATATTTAACATTTCGTGAAATCGTTACGTATTTAATAAGATTTACTTTAAAATTAACATGATAATAAAAATATAAATGAAGTTTATGATTTTATTGTTAGAAAAAATAAAATTAATTATTTAAAAAAAAATTGTAAACATTTTTGAGAAAGCTAATTAATCTAATTAATTAGAGCAATAATGTATTTAGCGGAGAGAATAAAAAATTCTGTCCCTTATTTAATCGTCGATATCCGCAACCTTGTTGTCTTATCTGATAACAGATCGTAGAGGAAATCTAAACTATTAGCTGGATTGTCAGTCGATATATTACATGTTCCACGTACACTATTATCTTTTTAATACAATATAAACTTTTTAAAATTTTATTACTTGTAATTAAACATTTATTGTGCTTATGTGATGAACTGACGATGAAGTTTTTGTGTTGTCGCTCGTCACTGTGTCAATCAAAGTGGAATTTTGATCTTACTAACAAAAATTCTAATGCTGCGAATAATAAGAATGATAATAATGAGCAACAGATTTACAGAAGATTGTCTAATGTTCGTAGAGATGATATTTTCGGTGAGCAAGTTAGAATTTCGAGCTCGACTCCTATTTTTTATCAAAAAGACACTGAGTAATTATTTTTTTACACTATCTTTAATTATTTTATAGATAATTAATAAATTATCAACTTTTTAATATTTTTTTTTTTTTTTAGAACAAAGTCAAGATTGAGAAGCGCGATCAAGAGCAACGAATTTTTGAGCAGTTTTAATGACATGCAAGTTGATACGCTCATCAGTGCAATGTATCCGCAGGACATTCCGCCAAACACCCGCTTAATTAATGAAGGAGATGATGGGTATCATCTTTATATATCTGAGGAAGGTGTTTTTGATATTTACAAGGGAAATAAATATCAAGGGACTTTTGGGCCCGGTGTTGTGTTTGGAGAACTTGCTTTGCTGTACAAAGCTAAAAGATTTGCTTCTATTGATGGTAAATTTTAATACAAGAAATTAATTTGTTTAAAATTTTGAACAATTTTATTTTTTTGTTGAAGAAACAAAAATTAGTTTCACGATAATATAAAATTAATTTTTGTTAAAAAAAAAATTTTTTTTATTTAAAAAAAAAAAGAAACAATTTTTTTTTTCTGAACCAATAAAATTTTTTTAAAACAAAAAAATTACTGTGAGAAAAATTTTTATTTCTTCAGCTAAGAAATAAAATTTTCAACAAATTAATTTTTTACTACAGCATTGCTCATTTTTTTCAAAAGAAATTTCTTCTCTTATTGTATATTATACAACTATTAAGCTATCTTTAATGTGAAGTATCAATTAATTAATTTATTAATCATTAATTCACAACTTATGTTTCATATTAATGAAATTTCTTCTTAAAACATTGTTCCTTTGAAGGTTAAGTGATTGTTTTTGTATTCTGTGTATTCTATCTTGTGATTGGCTAATTTAAATCTGACTCTCTCTACTTTCTTATGATTGGTTAATCGGCATAACCAACAATAATGAACACTATTTACAGTAAACAATAAAAAAATATTGTTTATCATAAATAAGTTCATTTATTTAATACAACAAATTAATTTGTTTAAAATTTTAAGCAATTTTATTTTTTAGCTGAAGAAATAAAAATTTTTTTTCGAGTAATATAAAAGTAATTTTTGTCTAAAAAAAATTTTTTTTGATTAAAAAAAAAAATTTACAAATTTTCATCAAAAATTTTTTTTCAACAAGAAAGTTAGTGTGAGAAAAATTTTTATTAATTCAGCCAAGAAATAAAATTTTTAACAAATTCATTTCTTATTACAGCATTTCTTATTTTTTTTCAAAAGAAATTTCTTCTCTTATCGTATATTATAAATTATTAAGCTATCTTTATTGTGAAGTATCAATTAATTAATTTATTAATCATTAATTCACAACTTATGTTTCATATTAATGAAATTTCTTCTTAAAACATTGTTCCTTTGAAGGTTAAGTGATTGTTTTTGTATTCTGTGTATTCTATCTTGTGATTGGCTAATTTAAATCTGACTCTCTCTACTTTCTTATGATTGGTTAATCGGCATAACCAACAATAATGAACACTATTTACAGTAAACAATAAAAAAATATTGTTTATCATAAATAAGTTCATTTATTTAATACAACAAATTAATTTGTTTAAAATTTTAAGCAATTTTATTTTTTAGCTGAAGAAATAAAAATTTTTTTTCGAGTAATATAAAAGTAATTTTTGTCTAAAAAAAATTTTTTTTGATTAAAAAAAAAAATTTACAAATTTTCATCAAAAATTTTTTTTCAACAAGAAAGTTAGTGTGAGAAAAATTTTTATTAATTCAGCCAAGAAATAAAATTTTTAACAAATTCATTTCTTATTACAGCATTTCTTATTTTTTTTCAAAAGAAATTTCTTCTCTTATCGTATATTATAAATTATTAAGCTATCTTTATTGTGAAGTATCAATTAATTAATTTATTAATCATTAATTCACAACTTATGTTTCATATTAATGAAATTTCTTCTTAAAACATTGTTCCTTTGAAGGTTAAGTGATTGTTTTTGTATTCTGTGTATTCTATCTTGTGATTGGCTAATTTAAATCTGACTCTCTCTACTTTCTTATGATTGGTTAATCGGCATAACCAACAATAATGAACACTATTTACAGTAAACAATAAAAAAATATTGTTTATCATAAATAAGTTCATTTATTTAATACAACAAATTAATTTGTTTAAAATTTTAAGCAATTTTATTTTTTAGCTGAAGAAATAAAAATTTTTTTTCGAGTAATATAAAAGTAATTTTTGTCTAAAAAAAATTTTTTTTGATTAAAAAAAAAAATTTACAAATTTTCATCAAAAATTTTTTTTCAACAAGAAAGTTAGTGTGAGAAAAATTTTTATTAATTCAGCCAAGAAATAAAATTTTTAACAAATTCATTTCTTATTACAGCATTTCTTATTTTTTTTCAAAAGAAATTTCTTCTCTTATCGTATATTATAAATTATTAAGCTATCTTTATTGTGAAGTATCAATTAATTAATTTATTAATCATTAATTCACAACTTATGTTTCATATTAATGAAATTTCTTCTTAAAACATTGTTCCTTTGAAGGTTAAGTGATTGTTTTTGTATTCTGTGTATTCTATCTTGTGATTGGCTAATTTAAATCTGACTCTCTCTACTTTCTTATGATTGGTTAATCGGCATAACCAACAATAATGAACACTATTTACAGTAAACAATAAAAAAATATTGTTTATCATAAATAAGTTCATTTATTTAATACAACAAATTAATTTGTTTAAAATTTTAAGCAATTTTATTTTTTAGCTGAAGAAATAAAAATTTTTTTTCGAGTAATATAAAAGTAATTTTTGTCTAAAAAAAATTTTTTTTGATTAAAAAAAAAAATTTACAAATTTTCATCAAAAATTTTTTTTCAACAAGAAAGTTAGTGTGAGAAAAATTTTTATTAATTCAGCCAAGAAATAAAATTTTTAACAAATTCATTTCTTATTACAGCATTTCTTATTTTTTTTCAAAAGAAATTTCTTCTCTTATCGTATATTATAAATTATTAAGCTATCTTTATTGTGAAGTATCAATTAATTAATTTATTAATCATTAATTCACAACTTATGTTTCATATTAATGAAATTTCTTCTTAAAACATTGTTCCTTTGAAGGTTAAGTGATTGTTTTTGTATTCTGTGTATTCTATCTTGTGATTGGCTAATTTAAATCTGACTCTCTCTACTTTCTTATGATTGGTTAATCGGCATAACCAACAATAATGAACACTATTTACAGTAAACAATAAAAAAATATTGTTTATCATAAATAAGTTCATTTTCTATAAAAAGCGTGTTTTTTAGTTTTTTTAAACTATTATTTATTTTAATTTAAGATTTAATTTGATTTAATAAGTAACAATGTAATATTTCTTCTAATCCACGCATTTAACAATATAATGGTAGTTTTTTGACTCGTAAGTAATAATAGTTAGTAAGAATATTGGCACATATACAGAAGCCAACTTGAAGGTAATTTACTGGAAGTCAAGTTCCAAGAAATAATCAAAGATCTTTGTTTTAAACACTTCAAGACTGCTTGCATTCGCAATTTCTGCAGGTAAATTTTGCCACAAACGTATTGTAGTTACTACAAATGAAGTGCTATCGGTTATGAAGCTACAATTTGATTCTCATTTAGAAATCTTAATAATTTTCCAAGTAATTAATATTTAAAAGTTAAAAAAACTGCTCTTTTAAAATATGAAAAGATACCTTTTTGAAAATCAGCTTCTTCCATTTGTATGGAAAAAAAATTATTTCAAAATTTATTATCACTTTAAAAGAATAATTTTTTATCTAATAAAGGTACAATATTTTGGTTTGGATCATTCAAATAATTTATAATTGGATTATTGCTACATCAAAATGTTAAAAAATCACTCTCTAAAAAATAAAGAGTTGAACAATTGCTAATTAGACCGTCGATATTATAATATTGTTTTGTTGAAGGTTATATCAAACTTTCAAAGATCCCAAGTATGTCTACTTATTAATGGAAGCATGTCTGGGCGGTGATCTTCGAACAATGCTTTATAGAAATGGAAAGTTCAACAATACAACAGCAAGATTTGTAACAGGATGCATTATTGAAGCTCTAGACCACTTGCACTCGCTGGACATAATTTCCAGAGATCTGAAGCCTGATAATATCTTACTGGACAAACACGGATATGCTAAATTGGTTAGCTAGCTTATTTTTGGATGATATCTTCATTGCTATTAACACTTAAATTATGAACAAAAATTTCATTTCAGGCTGATTTTGGTACGAGCAAAAGGACAGGTCCTTACAAAACTTGGTCGTTTGTTGGGACATCTGAATACATGGCTCCGGAGTTGATTTTGATGGAAGGCCACGACAGGTAAGACATTTAACTTATTCTTCATCTGATGAAAAAAATTTGTAAATTAAAACTTTGAGATATTTTTAGAGCTGTAGACTTTTGGTCCTTGGGGATTCTTCTCTACGAAATACTTACAAAAAAAGTGCCCTTTGAAGACAACGACAAACTGCGTCTTTATAATAAAATTATAAAGAGCAATAATGAAGACATTACATTTCCAGATTTCGTAAAACCGCACGCTGTAGACTTAGTCAGTAAATTATTGAGTCCTAAGCCAGTGGAGAGATTAGGATACTTACGAAATGGAATCATGGATATACGAAATCACAAGTAGGTCCAAAAATTAAAAATTTTAATTTATTAATGAACTTATCTTTAATATATTCTTCACTTTTTTTTCTAGGTGGTTCAAAATGTTTGATTGGAAATCACTGAGGACCAGAATAATGCGCTCGCCATTAGAAACAAAGGTTGGTTGAAGTTACAATTCGCGTGCTTAAAGGTAAAAGGGCTTATAAAAATTTATGCGCCCTTTTACCTTTACAAAGGTAAAAGGGCGCATATTTTTTTTTATTGCCAATCAAGTAGTAGACACATTCTACACTTAAAATTGAAAAAAAAAATTTTAAAGGTAAAAGGGCGTATAATTTTTTTTCGGCCAGTTTACAATGGAACATATTCGTAATTTAAAAATGTGAAAAAAAAAAAAAAACTTTCTGTGGTAGGATCGGCGTAAAACTTCAACTGTACAATTTTTTAAAGTTACAAAAGAAAATATATCCAAAAAACAATAAAGTACGAGTGATTATTTTCTCGCTTTTTATTTTAAGAAATAGTTATAAAATTTAAAAACATGAACAATTATCATGAAATTATAATATTTGAAGAAAAATGGGAAATTTTTAAATATTCAAATGTTATAATTTTAAAATATTACCATGTTTTAAAAAAAGCGGGAAATTTTAAAATATTTGAATGTTATCTATCTTTGTGATTTTTTTTATTACTTAATTTTTACGTAATTTGTTTTTGATTGATTTATTTTCTATTTGTTTATATTAAACTTTGTAAATGGGGCTGTTATTTGAGCATAACTCGTCTTGTGAAACTATTATTTAACATTTGGTATCAAAACTACAATGATTTTTTTATGCACCCTTTTACCTTTAAGTAGTACTTTTCTTAAAGCTGAAAGGGCAAATGTCTTGAGATAGGCCCTTTCAGCTTTAGGCGACCAACTTTTTTCTTTTTTTTTCACAGATTTTTTACGTTTCAGACAATTTTAAAACAAGTGGCAAAAAAAAATTTTTTTATACGCCCTTTCACCACAAATACCTATTAACCCTTAGCTATAAGCCCTTTTACCTTTAAGCACGCGAAATAAATGAAATGTTAAATTAACAGATATCAAATCATTTGGACATTAAAAACTTTGAGAAGTTTCCCGTGGAGCGAGAAAATACTGCCAATGACTTATCCGGATGGGACGCCGATTTCTAATTTCAATTCAATAAAGTGGATAAACACGACGGTTAGGATTGTCGTCAAACCACTGAAGTAATTTTCTTCGGACATTCATTTCAAGGTCGTCAATATTTTCAAACTCTAAAGGGACTACTCGGTCATGCAAACTGATACTTGGTTTATTTGATCTGGATAAAACTCCAACAAGTACGACTTTTTCTTTGCTTTCCTTTGTGTGACAAATCAAATAGTTCAACAGATTGTTATACTGGGAAAAAGTGTAATCCTACAAATAGCATAAAATAAAATAAGATATTTATTACTTTGTTTATCAATATAGATAAAATGTTATTACACTTACCGTTAATGAGTACATACACGACGTTGAAGTATCATTTAAAATATAACACGGAACACTTATTCTTTTGCCTTTGAATGTGGGCATAAAACACTTTGAATAATTCGTGTCTGTGATGTTCTGGGGTAGCTTCTTTAGTTGGTTTGCTTCATTATAATTTAGTACTTCTTCGTAAGCCATTTGCGCAATACCTCTTATCAAATTTCTTCTCTGGTCTGCAAGTACCGGTTGATCAGCAAATATTACAGCAATTTTACGCTTATCCGGGTCGTATTCACTTGCAAAATTCGCGTTGTAAAAAATGTTTTTATCTTGTACGGACGCCATGTCCGCGAATCTCAATGATCCGTGATAGAAGTCTATGGTAATAGACCAATGATCTTCTTTCGCAGCGCTGAAAAAATTTAAAATTTTAAGTAAATCTATATAAATAAAAATAAAATGCTGCATGTATGTCCACGAAAATCACTTGAGAACGGCTGGACCGATTAAGCTAAATTTTTTTTGTTGTTTTCAGAATTTTTAGGTGGTTTGTATGTAAAAAAATTTTTAAAAAATCCTCCCTCAAAGGGAATTGCGGGGGCGTTAACAATGAATAATTCCCGTTTGTAAACTATAGCTCCTATAGCTCCCAAATTTGGTAGAAATCTTCCGTAAGAGATATATAAATAATCTATCAACGAATTTTACGATAGCTCGCTCCACAGGGGGGTTGCGGGGGTGGATATTAACAATGAAAATTTTTAACTTTCAAATTGTAGATCCTACAGACGGAAAATTTAGGTAGAGTTTTCTATATGTGATGCGGAAATGATCTAAGAGCGGATTTTACAACAATCCACCCCTAATAAGGATTGCGGGGGTGGGTGTTAGAATATTAAATTTCCATTTCCACACTATAACTTCTACTACAGACTTGAAATTTGGTAGGAATCTTTTATTTGACGATGAATAATGCAAAATTTGTTACTTATGATTTTATTAATTTTATTTATTGCTCTAGATTAATTATTATTGTTTTGAACTTAAAAATTAATTGATCATTATAATAAAATAAAAAATTATAACAAAAACTTTAGTCATTTTGACTGAGGCTCAGCGAAGCGGACCGGGTCGCTAGTAATACAATAAAACAATAAACTCTTATAAAAATAAATAAACGTAATTTACTCACTGATAAATACACTCTGCATCCCCAATAAAAACTCGCCGCTTTATCGGCATAACTTGACAACTCTCGTACGTATTATCAATTGTACGCACAAAGTTAACCAACCATTTATCATTAATATCAGTTATCACAGGTTTATTTTCCAGCAATAAATTAGAATTGAATTTTTCTACCGTGATAATTTCGCTATAGCTTTGGTTTAAAAATATTGATAAAATAAATAATTTAATGTCCATGATTTTTCTACTTTAACAAAATACTTTTTCTGAAAATTGATCTGACTGTTCTGATAGTCTGAAGAATACTGTACCTACTAGTATCTTACTAAAATTTAAAGACTATTAAGAAACATTGATGATATAGGAGAATTTAAGGAACATAAACATGTATTAATTGCCAGTGAGATTTTATCACATAAAAATCTCATGAACTGAATGATTATATCGTAAACAAAACATTTATCAGAAATACCTTAAAAAAGTTATTTATTTAAGCCTAACATATTGTTTTGATGTAAGAATCTATTTACAGTCAAATCTGTATCAGTAGTTTATTGTCATTAGTAGAAAAATTATGGATAAATAAGCTTCGTATTATTTGCAGGCTCAGGACTAGAACTCCAGCTATTAGATGACAGAGTTTCTTCTTTTTACAAATCATTCTTTACAATTGTTTTCTTTTTCCATATCTTTGTCATTTTTATCCTTGTTTGTTCCATGCTTATGATCACGCTTGAGACTTTATTTCTTCTTATCTTTGTTTTTATTTTAACTCTGTAACGTAAATGAAGTTATCAGTATGTTACATTTAGATTAAAAGCGCCACTCGGCGGATTTGACCGTTACAAACTAAAAATTTTTTTGAGTTCAAGGTTTTTTAGTATAGCCGTCACTGCTTATCGCCATATTTAAATTTGTGTATTTTATTGTTATTAAACTTGAGAAGCTATGACAATGATTCACTATCAAAACTTGTATTTTGATAGTATCAATCAATTGCTAAAAGAATTAATGATTTTTTCCCCTTGTAAGAAAAAAAAAAGAATTCAAAACAATTCACACTGTTAAATTTTTATAAAAGAAGAAATTCAAAACAATTGAAAATATTTAAAAGCATTGAAGAAAATTCAAATTTTTTTAATTCCAATACTTCATGATCAAAAATCAACCTTTTCAAAAGAAATATTATTATCCTAAATAATAAAAATATCTACCTTATTATAATTATGTTTAGTCTTGTGGTCATTAGTATCTCTCATAAATTTTCTTAACTTAAAACTGACAGGACCAGCTAGTGCAACTCCTAGTTAACCAGATGGAGATGTTAAATGAAGACTGTAATATTCCGACTTGATTTTCGTGTCTTCAGAAATTTGCCGAGTTTTTTTCTGTGAATGACTTACAAATAAATTATTCTTTAAAGACAACGACAAACTGTGTCTTCACAAAAAAATTGTTAAGAGCAACAATTTAATAAAATCTTACAAAAAGTGTCATGGATATACGAAATCACAATTAGGTCCAATAATTATACTAATTTTAATTTATTAATAAACTTGTCTTTAATTTATTTTTCACTTCACTTCTAGGTAGTTCAGAATATTCGACTGGAAATCACTGAGGACCAAAAAAATGCGCTCACTATTAGAAACAAAGATTGTTTAAATTGGTTAAAGTTACTATTTTTTTGTCGGTGATTTTAATTTAATTATGCTGATAAATTTACAGGTAAAAAGTCATTTGAACTTTGAAGTTTCTTGGGAAGCAAGAAAGCACTACCAGTGATTTTTTCGAATGGTACGTCGATTCATAATTTCCATTTAGTAAAGTGAATAAGTAGGTTGATAAGGATTGGCATCGTTCCACTGGCTCAATTTTCTTCGGACAACTATGTCCAGATCGTCGATATTTTCGAACTCTAAAGAGAGTATTCGATCATGAAAACTGATTTTCGGTTTCTTTGACTCGGATAAAACTCCAACGAGTACCACTTTTTCTTTGTTGCTCTTTATGTGACAGAATAGGTAGTTCAACAAGTTGTCATATTGAGAAAGAGTGTAATCCTACAAACAAAAAAAATAAAATAAGATATGTATTACTTTGTTTGTCAGTATCGATAAAAAATAAGACATGGAAGCTGGCAGACATTGGAAATTTTTTTAGAATTTTATAGCAGTGAAATTATTCCGAAAAAATTGAATAAAAAATTCCACTAATGAAAATTATAAAAATTATTAGTGGACATTTTTATAATTTTTTTATCTGAGTTTCAAAAATTAAAGAAAAAAAATTTATTATCGAGCAATCTTGAGAAAATCACAGAGAAAAAAATTTTCAAAATTTTTTTGAATTTTCTGTACCATCATTGGTTGCTGAGGTATTGATAATCAAAGACAAAATGATCTCTTTCCATTCAAACACCGATATCTCACCAAGAAACGCTTGTATCGAGGTCTTCAAAAAAAAAAAAAAAAAAAAAAAAAAAAAAAAAAAAAAACATCATTTATTAATTAATATATTCATTTATTTATTTATTTATTTATTTATTCAATAATTAAAGATAATTTTAATTTTTTTTTGCTTATTGGTAAAGTGTAAAATGTGAAAATTTATCAATTATTTCTGTATATAGGCCAGTTGTGGGTGATAATTGAAAATTTACATCATTTATCACAATAATTAAGTATTTGTTTTTTAAAATATTAAATATGGTCAATAATTATTTGCAAAAACATCGTCTTAAGTATCATCTGATTTAATTATTAATAAATCGAGGTAAGGTGTTAGAATTTAATTGATTTTTTTTTTTTTTTTTTTTTTCCAAGGATATAATTTAATTGTGATGGGAGTTTGGTCCTCTTTTATGAAACTGTTATGAACTTTTGTGTTATTCAATATATTTACATGTATATTTAAATATATCATGTTTGATTTAACATCATAATTTAATTATTATAATTAAAATTGCCATTTTTCATTATTTTTAAATTTAAATTATTAAACGTATTAATTACAAAATTTTAATTGTATATTTTTGCATCTTACATAATTTTATTTATTGTTATAAATATATTATTATTAATATTTTTTTTATAATATTTATTTATTTTTTAAACGGCGGCAGTGCGCTAGTGGTTTAATTTCTTAAGCCAAAAAACTTACTAAAACAAAAATCTAAATTTTTTTTTCTAAATTTTTTTTTTACAATAATTTAGTACAAAATTTTTATTCTTAATAACTATCGGAAAATTTTTAAATTTTGAATAATATGTTTTATCTTAGCTTTAAACCTAATAGATCGTCACGATTTCGCTTGTATAAATTTACATCCTATTAACTCGTGTAAATCGATATTGTCCTTGTTACTAAATGTTAAATGACAAAGATTTTCATAACTTGTTTTTTTCTTTAATCTATCTCGTATTTTTATTATTTTTCATTTTAATATTAATATATAGACAATAAAAAATAAATAACGAGAAAAATTATCATTGAGTAACGATTATTAATTGTAAATAAAATTAATCACAAAAAAAACATAAAACAGTCTTCGCGTAACTAGAGAGATGTATTCCTAGAAATATATATTATATTATATATATTAGCGGATCGAATATTTAAATTATTTCATATCATATAAAAAAAATAATAGTGGACTGGACAGAGGAAGAAATCATAGTATGTAATGATTACATTCTTGAACCTTTTTGCTGCAACACCTAAAATGGATTATTTCATTTTTATAATTTATAAAAATATTAAACTTATTACTAAAATAAATAATATTCATTTTTCGAATAAAAAATTTACCGACGTAACTAGATCTGAAGCAACCAAAAAGTAAAACCCATTACTAATAAATGAAAACTACAAATAACTCACCTTCAAGTATTAAAATTTAACACAAAAATATTATATGCTTTTTTTTTTTTTATATTTACATTATGCACTTCACTTAATTGATTATAACTAACAACAAAAGCTTTATGTCTTTAATTTAAAAAATTCCCATGGTAAAAAATAAAACATGCAATAAATAAAACCATGCTGGATAAAGGATAGAAAGTAACCAAACCAGTAAAAAGACAAAAATTCTTTATTTACTTAAATAAAAAGCATGCTTTACAATAATAACAATAATTTTAATAATAAATAGCGATTATAAATAACCATAAAATAAAGTTACACACAAAATAAAATAAATGGGACATGCTCATGCAGGTCTATTTATAAATAAATATGTCTCAAAATTAGTATACACACTATTAAGAAATAAATTATTCTCAACGAAATATTTTGTATTATTGACAAAAATAAATTAATTATTAAATTAAAAACACAAAAGATTATACATGGCTTAATATCTTTTGATTGACTTTAATTCAAATTAATAAATGATATATACTATGTATAATACTGCAGTACTTCTACAATAAAGATATTTAATGCATTCAAATGATCATTGATTGTTACGTCGGTGTAAAAATAAATAAGTATAAAATTAGACTAATTAGCAAATAATATGTATAATTACATCAATCATAATAGTGATTATTAAAATAACTACTAAAAAAGTAATTATAATTGTATTAATTAATAATGATAATAAATCATAATAATAATTGAAATTATAGTACTGATTAATTATAATTAAAAAATTTTAATAACACGCTATTCACGACTATTTCGGCTGGCGTGAGCAGAATGCGAATAAGATATCGGTACCTTTACACGATCGGTGGATTCCTGCTCTTTACTTGTCAATTGACTTGGTCCATATTCGCGACTTACAACACATAAGAATTCAGCATGGTCTTCATTCCCGTAGTTGTATTGTGAACCAATATTAATTAGCTATAAATAATTTTAAAAAATAAATTATTAAAATAAATAAATTTTATTTTTAAATTTGAGTGAAGTATGGATTTTTAAATTAAATTATCAACAATTTAAATATAATTATTTCATTTTTATTCACGAAACTAAAATCTTTTAAAGTTAAAAAATGATTTATTCAAAAATTTTAAAGATTGAGTTTTTTAAAAGGTCCAGCTTTAATTAAAAAAAATTTTATTATGTTAGTAAAGTATTGATTAACATTATTAGAAAATTACCAGGGCAAAATTCAATTATCGGGTAAAAAGTATGCTAGACATTAAAATTTATTTAATACCAATAATGGGTCAATTTATCATAATACTAAACACAACAAATATCAGACGCTTGTAAATTTTAGTAGTTCAATTTTTCCAACATTAAATTTTATCAATTCTATATGTTCTAATTTTGTTAAAGTACTTGTCATTTTTAAAAACATCGATGAAGTTTTAGTAAATAATAAAATAAGTGTCAATAACAGGCACTGTCAATAATTAAAGTTTTGGTCGCAGTTGTTAAAACTTAAATTGCTACTCAAGTTAAATAACAACGTGACATAATGACAACCCTTTTCTATACAATTAAAAAAATTTTTTAATATGCCTCGATGTTTATCAGATAACCAATGTTGATTTTTTCTCGAAATTATGTTTTTTAAATAGAAATTGAGCCAGAGCATTTTATATATTTAACTATTACGCTAAATACAGACTTATTACTATTATTTGTAGTCAACCAGTCAGAACTCTAGAAAATTTTAAATTCCACTACATTCAAAATTTATAAAATACATATTAGCTTAAATAGAATATCAGCCGAAAAACAATTTTGTAAATAATAAAACACCGAGCTCTTGAATATAGATGAACATAAATCTTATATTCCTCAAGAATTAAAATTAATTTAATTTCGAAAAAGGTTCGTTCCGATGTATATTCATCCGAATAAGCTCGAACAATTAATAAAAATTTTTAATATATATTACATTAATTGTATTACGTATATTGAATAATGTCGTGTGCTGAGCACATTTAAGTCTATTTAAATTGTGTAAATTATTGCTATCATTTAAATAAGCTCACTTGGTATTATTTATTCTTACTGCAATTAACACGTTTAGTTATTGAGGTCGAATATTTATATTTATAAATTTTTTTTTCGAGTTCTAGATTAACAATTTATAAAAAAAACGTCGTCTTAATTTTAGAATAATTATTTTCAAGGGGTCAAACCTATTTTGGGCCATAATTAGGTAAAAAATTTACATTTTTTAATTTTTTTAAATCTGCTTGTTTTTACGGCGCATTTATGATAAAAAATATCGCGAAGAAAAAAATAAAGATTTCGATAGCTGTTTTGCCTTCGCTGTTTTTCAAAAAAAAAAAAAAAAATTCAAAAAAATGAAAATTAAAATGGTGGACTCCACTTATAAATGAGTTGCGGTCAACCAGTCAGATCGACATTTCGAATTATCAAAACTTTAGAAAATTTTAAATTCCGTTATATTCAAAGTTTATAAAATATATTAGCTTAAAGAGAATATCAGCCGAAAAACAATTTTGTAAATTATAAAAAACCGAGCTCTTGAATATAGATAAACATAAATATTATACTCCTCAAGGGTTAAAATTAATTTAATTTTGAAAAAGGTTCGTTCCGAAAATTACTCATCCAAATAACTATATATTTACATTTTTCGGCTAAATGAGTGTTCGTCTGTTCATTCGTTTTGGCGTAAAAATTTTCGTTATGTTTTTTAATTTATTGAGACTTTGTGATTTCGAAAGATTCTATTAATATAGCTTTAGTTTTTTCCTCTATTCAACATTACATTTTTCGGAATTTTAAAATTTGTAAAATTAATTATTTTAAATTACATTTTACATTAACTTTCCAAGTTCTAGTAATTAATTAATTCGGAATGTTGTCAGTCTGACTAGTTGACTGCAACCCTTGTAAATAATTACCCACTTTTTTTTTAGCTAAAGTATTTTTTTATATATTTAAACAGGGGCCACAAAAAAGAAGTCATAGTCCATCACCACCACCTTCAGCATCGTCTTATCATACAGCTTACGGATACAAGCCTCAACCAATGCCAAATTATAATCCTCCTCACTCACGTAAATTTTATTTGAGTTAAATTAAATTATTTTTTTACATTCGCTGTAATTGATAAATAAATTATATTACAAACTAGGTGACGTAAGGGGAGACGGAATGGGTTTTACAGAATCTGACGATGCTGCTCGAAGAACTGGTGATTCACGTGCCGTTCTCTGGAACAGTAAGTTCATTATTTTAGTATTTTTTTACTCTGAAAATATTATTTAAAATAAAATAAATAATGAGCACGCTAACTATTTTTGTCATTAGAAAATAACCAGTATCCTCCCTCAACATTTTATTCAACTCCTGGTGGACAAAGTGTTTACAGTTATTCAGCACCTACGTCACAATCATCACGAGAAACTGATCAAGGTAAATCGGTTTATTTGTCAAGTAACCGAGCGCCAATAACCCATCAGCCAGGTCAGTCATTATTAGCTGTATCATAAAAATATTCAAATTAAATTTTATTGTATTTTTTTTTTTTTTTTTTTTTTAATGG
>JZSA01008025.1:0-21103 GCA_000956155.1 Cotesia vestalis
TTATTATTATTATGATTATTATTATTATTATTGCTATTATTAAAAATAAAATGCGGTCTCCGCAAATGAAGAGATATATAATTATTATTAATTATTAATTATTGATTATTATTATTATTATTATTAATTATTAATTATTATATCTAGATGTCTTGTGATATCAGGGGAATCTATAGACCTGTTAATTAGCGATTTATTATTTTCAAAAATCATAAATAAATAATAATAATAATGTACCTTAGAATTGGCATGCTTTAATATTTAAAAATAAAATGTAAAAGAAAAATTACACAAGGATGAATAGACAATTAAAATGATATAATTGCTAAAGTGAAAGATAATAACTATTAAAAGTTTGCAGGATATTTATAAATGTCAAATTCTCTTTATATTAAGCTCTATTGATTAATTAATTATTTATGAGTATGAAATAAATAAATAAAAAATATAAAAATTATAACAAACAGTACCTAGATCGGCACGCCCTATAGAAAATTGATTTTTAAAAATAATTTTAAAAGAAAGAGGATCCAGATTTATGGTATTGAGCGTCGTCAGATAAAAAGTATCCACATAACACCACAATTCAGATCGCGTCACGTTATTATTCAATAAAACTTAAGTGAAAATGGTATCAAAAGATCACTTTTGTTGAAGAACGAAGAGATAAAAGAGGGTCGTCAAAAAACAAACTAAACAGCGATTTTAAAAATAATTAAAAAAAACTACAATAGCATTAAAAAAAAAAAAAACGAATCCATCGATGCGCGTGCTCGTAGATAAGCCATCAGTATAATTAGAAATTGTAATAAAATAAATAATAAAAATAATAATGACAACAACCATTCACTTATAAGTTTATGAAGTAGTAAAGTGAGATAAGGATAGTTTCTTCATCAGTTTGGGCTTCATAATACCCATGAGAAACGGCAAACAGAGTTTTCAGTGTGAGCTAGAGTTAGGACACGGCAAAGGTGAATTATTTAAAAATTTAATAAAAACAATAAATAGTACACGCGAAGACGTAGATGTAGGATATTACAGTAACAAAAGTAAAGGGAAAATATTAATTAAAAAAAAAAAAATTAAAAAAATGAAAAAAAAAAAACATTACAAATTTATTAAAATTAAAAACTAGCAGGTGAATGGAAGTAATGCATTCTCATGTAGGTTACAAAAAATAATGAAATAATAACCAAGTAAATATATAAATATATAAATAAATATAAAGCATTATTAATTCTTCTAGGTTTATTTTTGTTTTGATAGTTATATAAAATGCAAAGCGAGAAAGCTCGCTTTTAAAATAAATTATTACCCCGGTACGCCGAACGCCCTGTTATCAGCCGACGGCATGTCTTATCAAAAGAAAAATAAAAAAACTATATAAATGTATAAATAATAAAGTTAATGAAATAAAAGATATTAATTGCGAGCCCTTTACACAAAGTGACTTAAATACCTGCTACGCGCGACCCTCTCGCTCAAATAATAAAAAAAAAAAAAAAAAAAAAAAAAAAAAATATAAAGTTTGAGGTTTTTAAAATAAAATAAAGTTTATTAAAAAAGATACCTATTTATCATCAATATGAATAATAACGATAATGATTATTTTATTTGACGCGACTGCTGCTCTGTATTATGAGAGTTTAAATTAAACGGTGAGAAGCGCTCCGGCAGTTCGGTCCCGAATAAATGCCCAAAGTGTTCATAATTGAGAGCCATAAGTACACTATCATTATTCAAACAATCATATGTATACTTTATGTTATTACACACACAATTACACACTTACACACTTACACTTACACACAATCATTGTATTATTTAAATATATATTGACAAAATCATTACACATTAAGAGCACAATCAACACTGATAAATTCCGTAATGTATTTAGAGTTACAAAGGAGTATTGAACGCGTTTTAATAATTACTCTCGTCCAAATGGCTTTCGGTGGCTGTTTTTTTTTTTTTTTATTTCTTCTTTTTTTTTCGCTTACCGCTCAACAATTAAAAAACAAAACTTTAATTAAAATGAAACGTTAATTAGCGCTAGGAATGACGCAGACTTTTCGACATCTCCATATATTATTGTCGTTAAAAATTTGTCTTGAGGGCTGCGTGAATTTCCCGCCGCGTAATTACGGGTTGTAATTATTTTTTTTTTTTTTGTATTGATTAATTATTCCTGTGTAATGTTTGAGAGAAGAAAAAGAAAAACGGTGGCCAGAAAGTTAGACCGTGGTTTAATTTAATTAACGGGGATAAGATTATTGAAGAATTGTTCTTGTTGATGCGTGGGGTATGTTAGTAATTCAACAATTAAAAATCATACGTGCTGTTATAATGTGAATTGATAATTAATAATTGTAATATTATTTATTATTTATTATTGATTATACGGCACGGGTGAAAAGAAGACTCACTGTACGATTTATTAATCGATAAATAATCGTGAGAATGTGATTAATAAATTTAACGATTTAATAAAATAAAATAAATTGATGAATAATAAATATTAATGATGTTGAAACGGTGGTCAACAGGGTGTTCCGTGCCGGGGGGACATAGAAGTCCATTGAAAAATTGATTAAAAAAAAGATTAAAAAAATCTAACAAAAAAAAAAAATAAATAAAAATAAAATGCTTTGCCGTCGTGCGCCGCCTCACTTTAGGTTAATAATTTAAATATTAACGATAATATAATAAATAATTATTATAATACAATATATGTTATTACAATAAGATATTACTAGATGTAATTATTATATATGAATTAGTCTAGATCGTGTTGTTGAAGAAAAAGTATGTATAAGATAACTAAAAAAAATTACAAAAAGAAATGGAATGAGCAAGATATAAAATAGAACAAAAAGAAAAATAATTATTATTATAATAATGAAGTATAAACAAATTCACAATATAAAGGAATAAGATTCGGTCTAAGACCAATAATCCGAAGCGGAATGAGTGGATACGAATCACTGTTCATTTTTAGAATTTATAAAAATTTTATAATATTATTTGTCATTGATATTTTGTCATTTTAATTCGTCTTGTATTCTAAATTTGTCTCTTTTAGTATTTATATAAACAAAAAAAAACAAAAACAAATTTTTTTAACGCTGTTTTACATCTTTTTTTTTTTTTTTTTTTTTTTTTTTTTTTTGGATAAATTATTATGTCACTATTGTGAGAACATACTAAGAGTGTGAGCGAATAATAATTATGTATAATTGTGAATTTGCACGAATCTAGTGTGCTTGTGAATAATCTTTTGTTAAATTTTTAATAATGTGTTCTTATTTTTGTTTTATTTTTTTTTTTTTTTATAAATATATAAATATATATAATTGCATAATTGAAGGGATGAGAAGAAAAGTATAAATGAGTAAATTTAAAATTTAATGTCAGTTGTATATTTTTTGTTTTTGAAAAAAAAAAAAAAAAAAAATTATACTCTTTGAAAAAGCCATATAAAAACGTTGTTTAAGATCACTTATACTCTTTTCTTTCCCGAAATCCCTTTAATTATCAATAAAAGAGATTTTAAAAAGAAAATTATTAACAAGTATTAATTAATAAATTATTTTCTTCCGTTATAATTAGTATTATAATTTTGAAGATAATAAAATACAATAATATTAAATAGTAAATATAAATATTTTAATGGATATGTCATTTGCATCAACTCAGTCCGCTAAGTGATTAAATTATTGAATGATTAATATGATAAAAAAAAAGAAAAAAATTGAAAAAAAAAAATGAATAATAAATAAATTGAATAATGTTTTATTAATAATGTAAATATTTTAAATAAATAGACGACGGACATAAAAATTATGCGTGATTGGGGACCCAGTGAGTCGGTTCTTGATCCAATCGATAAATCGACTCTTGTATTATTATTACGATGGGTCCTTTGCTCTTTTTGCATTTTTTGTTTTGCTTTACACGTGTATGTACATCATTATACTTACACATTACACATAATATGACAATGAACGTTAACGTTAGTATTAAAAAAAGCCAAAATCACCTAACGAGCTTTATTAATTGGCCAATAAAATGCCCAACAATCACTCGGCGTGCCCACTATTAATTATTTAATTATTATTAACGTTTAACATTAATCAAAAATAAGTTATAATTACAACAAGTATATATGTATTACCGAAATTAATAACGTGAGATAGAGAAATAAAACTCGTACACATGCATATACAAAGAAAAAATACACGCGATGATATTGAAATAAAATAAAAATAAAAACACACACATGCTCACCGCTCTACTCTATATCTGTAATACCTTTTTCTGATTGACAATTCCTTTCGTATGATTAATTAATAAGTTTTGTTTTCACTCATGAAATATATTAAGGAGATAAAAAAATGAATAAAAAATAATAAAAAAAAATAAAAATAAAAAAAAAAACGAAAGACATTGTCCAACCCAAGTGTCACTTTTGATGTTAAATAAAAAAATACATAATTAATAAAAAGTTGTGATTCCTGTTGTACTAAATTTGACCTTATTTTCATTAAATTGTAACTCTGCTTTCATTTATTTATTTCATTTTATTTTTTATTTAACATTATCGAACGTCATATTTATTTAAAAATGATATTTTTATTATTATTATTTTTAATTATTTGTATGTGCGATATAATATTTTTTCTATTATATTTATTAGATTAATATATATAATGATAATATTAACAAAAAATAATAATAATACTATTACCAAATCCATTTCTTTTTACAATATTATAAATATAAGGTTTAAAATATTTGCTAATTTTAATTTATGAATTTAAATAAATAAGTATTCAATTATTGATAGATAAAAATAATACGGTATTTTATTTATTGTTTAGTTTTTTTATTATTTTTAATACCCCAGTTCCTTGTTATTAATAAATACTTCACAGCTTATTGAAGAAATGCACTTATTCAATTTTTTTTTTTTTTTTTTTTATTATTATTTAGTTTAAAATAATTATAATTCAATAACTAAATTTAATTTCAAAATTTATTAGAAATTTTTAGAAGCATTTTTTTATTATAAAAATTTTTAAAATTGACAGCTGACAACTAACTTCAGTATCATTTTTCTTGACATTTAGTTTTTAAATTTTTGCCGTTATGGCGCCACCTGCAGTCACGTGACATTTATTATTTTTTATTTAACTACACAATATCCATGTGTATTTATTATTGACATATTAAAGCTAATAAATAAATAATTTAATAAAAAAAAAAAAAAAAATGTCTTCGGATATAGAAGAAGCTCCTTTTTTAGAAGATGAAGAAGTAAGTTATTTTTTATAATATTCTTATATTTATTTAAAAATAAATAATTCACTAGAGTTAACCTTTAAAAATTTTTGTATAAATTTATAATGATATTATAATATGAAAATTAACATGACATTAAAGTTAGCAGTCACTAGAGAATTTTGAAATTTTATTTAACAAAAAAACTATTTTTAAAAATTACATTTTTTATTTTTTAAAATCTAAATGTCAATTTTTTTTGCCATAATTTATTTGTTAAAAAAATTCTAAAAATTATGGCAAAAAAAAATTGACATCTAAAAATTTTAAAAAACAAAAAATGCAATTTTTTTTAAATAATTTTTTGGAGCAAATTTATTTGTTAAAAAAAATTAAAAAATTCTCAAGTGACAGCTTACTTTAATGTTATTATTATAATTATAATATTAATTAAAATAAATTTCAGGCGCAATTAATTAAAGAAGTTTCGCGAATGAACCCAGAAGAATTGCGAAAATTAAAAAATGAATTAGGAACTAAAATTTTCAACAAAGTAATTCAAAATTCTAAAAAGAACTCTACAAAGCCTAGTGGTAAGTATCGTATTCCTCAACCTAGAGCTCGGAATGACGACGATCGACCTGTCGAAATATCAGCTAAGAAAAAAGTACCACCTCTGATAAATGTGATACCAGTGAAAAAACCCGTCGCCCGAGATCCTAGATTCGATAAACTCTGCGGAGAATTTAATGAAAGAGCGTTTAGGAAATCTTACAGTTTTGTCAGTCAGCTGAAGGAAAATGACATCAAAGCACTGAAGAAAGAGTTGAAAGTTTCCAAAGATCCTGAAGAAATAAAAAAAATTAAATTTTTAATCCAGAGGTTAGAGAATCAGCTAAGAGAAGAACGTAAAGTACAGAAACGTAAAGAAGCAGAAGAAGCTGAGAAAAAACAAATTGCTGAAGCAATTAAGAGAGGAGAGCAACCTGTTTTTAGAAAAAAATGTAAGTAATTATCATCATTATTATTATTATTAATTGACATTGAAGTTTACTGACATTAGAAATATTTTTTATAATTTTATAGCAATGAAATTATTATGAAAAAAACTTAATTGAAATAATTCCATCTGTAAAAATTAAAAAAATTTATTAGTGAAAATTTTTTCAAGTGTTTTTTTTTTTTTATTGTAATTGATTTGTTGTAGAAATAAAAAAATTGACAAATGTCAGCTAACTTCAATATCGTTATTAATTAAATTAATTATAGAAATATGTAATTTTGTCGTTAATTTTTTTAAATTTAATTTTCAGCTGAGAAAAAAATTATTGATCTGGTTTCCCAATACGAAGAGTTGAAAAGTTCTGGTAAATTACAGAAACATATAGAAAGGTTGAAAAAGAAACGACTTAGTAAAGACAGAAAGAAAGGATTAAGTCATGATAATAATGAAGATAATAATGAATAAATGTAAATTTTATAACAAAAAATAATATAAGACTTATTATGACACTGAAGTAAGCAGACGTCTAAAAATTTTTTATTTTTTTTTATTAATTAAATTACAACTAAAAAGATATTTTTAAAAACGTCAGAAGTTGGAGCTAGAAACTCGATCTCGGGAAGAACAGCAGAGCAAATTGCGAGAACAGGCTGCTGCTAAACTGCCGATTAACCAACGAACTCAAATAAAGTCTGAACAACGCACTCAGGAAATTAAGAATTTAAGGAACCAACAGCTCGCTACTGCCGTTCAGCAAAATGGCTCAGATTCCGATGAAGAACACAAGTCTCGCAGTGAAGAGTTGCGCCGGCTGAGAAGTAATGAGACCCAGCAATTGATTGCTCAGCGTACTATCAACGCGCGTGCGGTCTTTGAGCAAAATTCAGCTGCCGGACAGATGAAAGCTGCTTTTGGGCATCAGTCAACTCCAAATTCCAAATCCGTCGTCAAGGAACCGGCTAAGATTATCAAGAAAGTTGTTGATACTCCTAAAGAAAAGGAAGTAGAGCCGGTATCAACTCCACCAGCACCAGCTCCAGCACCAGCACCAGTTCCAGCTCAAAATCCAGCACCAGTGCCTTCGGAACCAGCACTGCCAAAAGTAGAAGCCGTTAAAGATGCTCCACATGTTGAACCTAGTCCACCTGAGACTAAAGAAATTCATAATCAAGCACATCAGCAGCAGCAGCAGCAGCAGATTGAAGATACCCACGCTTATATTATGAAGGATGTTGAACTGGAAAGTAATCAGCCCCTTGAAGCCATCGAAGCGGAACTTTTCAACCAATTAAACGCTGATAGCGAGTCTTACTTATTCTTTGATCCTAACAATGAAGGCATGAAAGCACGTGCCTTGTATGATTACCAGGCGGCCGATGACACTGAAATTACTTTTGATCCTGGTGATATTATAACCCATATTGATGCTATCGACGAGGGATGGTGGCAGGGACTCGGGCCTGATGGCACTTACGGTCTCTTTCCTGCTAATTATGTTGAGGTCATTGACTACGCTAATACTTGATAGACTACAATTGATTATTGTTACGTTAATTCATTCTAATTCCATGGATTTGTAATCGATGATTCATTAATTAATAATTTTAATATTGATATATATTAATCTTAAGCAATGACTTGGTACATAGATATTAACTAAAATCTCCCGGATTTTATTAGAAATTTAAAAAAAAAAACAGCGATGTGAAAAATTTATTTTTTAGTATTGTAAATGATTTTTTCGGTTCTGATTATTATTTTTTACAAGTGCAATAATGGAATTGGTAATACAGTCGTCCATAAATATATATATATATATCATTTATATTACTTTTTTTATACAAAGTTTAAAATAATTATCAATTTTATTTTTTTCCCTTAACAATGTGTACTTATATTTTAAGTAATTTAAAAATTGACTGAAAAATTTGCACATTTGAATTGAATTTAAACAAATAATTGTCATATCGGTTGAAAATTTTATGTAATAATAGTAATTAATAATAATTATTAAAATTGAATTACTGACAGTGAGTAGCTGCATATTTGCAATTATTGTTGTAATGATACTTCCAAAATAATCTAATTGCACATTTATATTAAAAAAAAAAAAAAAATTATAATAACAATAGTTCTAGTCCAAGTCAATGAGATTTATTAAAACAATTTGTCACAAATATTACTCCGTAATTATTGCATTTACAAAAAAAAAAAAAAAAAAATTGTGAGTAATAGTAATAAAAAAAAACATGACACAGATCTCAGTGATGTAATTACAGTATACATTGTCATTTATTCGGTAAAATAAACTATAAAAGCAATGACATAATCGGTGGAGATTTAAAATAAAGAGAAAAAAAATAATTCGTGGTAAAGAATTTTTTTATTCAGTATTTGTTGAAAAAAAATAAAATATTAGTGTTAAATTTACAGTTTGTTTTAATTATCCAAATATCATATTTATCTTCTGTAACCGGCGTTTTCATTGGGAGGTCCTCCAGCGGTATTCGCATGACTGAGGAAAGCCAGATGTCCTTTAGGGCATTTATTTGCATAATGACCTTTGGTCCCACATTTGTAGCAAGTAACTTCTTCCAGAGGCTTTTGAGGTCCACGTGGAGGAGGTCCATTGTGCATATTCATAAAATGCGGTGGAGGCCCACCTTCCTCTTGCCTCATCTGCGTATCTCTCACTTCTTGCGGCATTTTGTTACAATAAATGGCTTTGTGGCCACTTTCGCCGCAGAAATGACAAGTTATCATTACTTTTTTGCCTTCTTTTGGCGCTAAATCTTGCAGAGCCGGTAATTCAAATCTTGGACTGTAATAAATTATTAATTAGTAATTTATAATCTTTTTAATCCTTCATTAAAAAGTTGATGTGTTAAAAATAAAAATTTTGTGTTAAATTAACTCGAAAAAATGTTAAATGGCAACGATTAAATATTAAAGAGTAAAATTTGAAAAAATATTGATTAGTTAAATTTTCGATAGTAAAAATGTTGACAGAAGCGCGCAAAGCGCGTTCGATTTTCTAATATCGGTAAATTAATTTTATAAATTTATACTTACTGCATAAATTTACAAGTAGACCCTTCTGGACAAAAACCAGCCAAATATGCCATGCATAAAACTCTTCTAACATGTCGATGACGACATTGAGGACCATGTCTACAGAAACCTCGATCATACCATGGACAGTCACGTACTTTTGTCTCAGGATCAATGTGTAAAAACGGACATTCCTTATTGTGACAAGCGTCTGTGTTGAAAATTAAATTCAGTAATTAAAATATAAATTTACTTAGACCTGTCATACTATTCATCGAAAAAAATCAATCGCTTACTGAATCTTGAATAAAAATAACACTCAGGCATTTTTGACATGTCATATTCGTGAAGAAATTCGCACTGGTCACCCTTTTTACACAACCCTCGGAGCCAATGCTTGCAGACAATAGTCCTGTCTCCTCTTACGTGTCTGAAAGGACACGATGGACCCTTGGTACAAGTACCTCGGGGATAAAATTGACATACCGCTGCGATGGACTCTATAAATAAGCAATTAAATAAGATTATTAATAATAATTCAAAACTCATCAGCAAACAAACAAACTTACTGTCCATGCCGGCAAAGGGCAACGGTAAAGCTCCATACTGCTCATCCAAAGCGATCTCGATGTCGAATTTTATATTTCCCACGTCCGTCAATACTTCCATTTTTGTTTAGAGTAATTTAATTGATAGCTGGAACTGAAATAATAAATTATTTACATTCAGTATATAAAAATAAATTTACCAGATATGTAACAATTTTTCTTATTGAAAAATTTATAACAAAAAAATTTATTTTAAAAATTCCACTTGTAGAAAATTTGAAAAACAATAAGAGCAATTTTATTAAAAATATTTTTTATTTTTTTTCATTTATTAAATTGGAATAAAAAAAATATTTTCTAAAAATTGCACTTAAAGTTTAATAATAATAAAATTAGCCGATGTTAAATAATTTTTAATTTTTTTCCGACAATTAAATTACAAATAAAAAAATACTTAAAAAAAATTGCATGAATAATTTTTAAAATTTTCTAAACGTGAATTTTTTCTTTCAATTTTTTTAATAAAAAAAATTATGAAAATGTTTAAATGTCGATGAGGCTGAAGTTAGCAGACACTTGACAATTTTTTGATTTTTCTTGAAAAATGAATTAGACATAGAAAATTATTTATAAAAATGTCATTTATAATTTTTCAGA
This sequence comes from Cotesia vestalis, assembly GCA_000956155.1. NCBI lineage: Eukaryota > Metazoa > Arthropoda > Insecta > Hymenoptera > Braconidae > Cotesia > Cotesia vestalis. Next base: position 10,543 of record JZSA01008025.1, read on the forward strand.
GCTTCTAAAGATGAAATTTTTAAATAAAATTTTCTTGTTATAATTTGTTTGTTAAAAAAATTCCAAGAATTATCAGATTTCTCTCAACTTCAGTGTTATAAATATCGGCTAACTTTATTTTCATAAAATTTATCCAGTTTTTTACAAGTGAAAATTTTTTCTTATCTTTTTATAGTAATTTTTTCAATAAAAAAAAAATAATAAAAATTTTTAGATGTCGGCAAATTTAATTTTGATTAAGTATTGATAGGTTAACTTCTCAGTTTTACCTTTGCTGTTGCTTTATCAACTCACTATTTTTTCGGAGTTACTTCAAGCACAACCGCTCGTCAATTTTCTATCGAAGCGCAATATTTTCATGTGAAAATAAAGATTTATCACAAATAATAACACAAGTACAACAATTACTTTTTAATTCAATAATATTTTTTTGATTACGGTTGTTGACGTTCACCGGGCATGTACTATTATTTCTCTGCAAGTGTTTAAATATACATCTTCCATTTTCACGCTAATCGCCGGTGGCGTCAAGACACATTTTGTATAATGACACTGAAGTTAGCAGACGTCTAAAAATTTTTAATTTTTTTTACTAATTAAATTACAACTTAAAAGATATTTTAAAAAAATTTCACTTATAGTTTTTCAAGTTTTTTACATGTGATAATTTTTTTAAATTGTTTAATTGAAATTATTTCAATAAAAAATTTTGAAATATCGGCTAACTTCATTTTAATTTTGTATTTTACAGATTTTATACCGCCATCTACTGGCAAGAATATAAACTGCCACAACAAAAATGTCACTCGTTGGAAAGATCATTTTCACTGTTATTAATGAGCTCCAAAAGTAAGTCATCGAGTGTACTGTAGATAAATAGGATAAAAATATATAAAAATTGCATTCGACTGATACCGCCGCGGCGGTAGACGGTTTGTCATTATTGTATACACATATGAGCATACTTATTGCGAGGCAACAATGTATTAGTCAGACATGAATACACATATATATGCTTATAAAAGGCAGGTGCCGAAGTTGGTGACGGTAGTCTCCAGTGTCCAGTAGTCTTTCACATACTGTTCACTCGCCGAGTTGTCCGTAGATTATTGTGGTGCTTACGCGTGTCGGAGGAATTCGACGCCGCTTGATTATACGCGCGGTAAAGTATCTAAGATACCGGCATAACGCGCGCTTTATTCGAATCAAATTTCTATCAATGATATATTTATGTATTAAAGGCCTCTAATTTGTTTTACACTACAAATAAAATAGTTAATAAGTGAACAGATGGTTGTTTATTATTTAATTATTTTTTAAGGTGGTTTGTGCATTTAACATCAAATATTATGTGATGTGTTAAAAGTTGTAAATTAGTGATAAATTTTTTTTTATTATTAATAAAAATTTTCAATTAATGGTAATGAAAATGTAATTAAAAATGTTTATTTTTATTTTTAACAATGAAAGATTGAAAATTTTAGAAATGCATACTTTTTTTTTAAATTTTGTACTGCAATTTGGTGAATTGATACACAGAAAAAAATGAATTATAAATATCGTTGCAAATTAATTATCAAAATAGCGATTTCAATCTTAAAAAAATTAATTATCACCTATTTATTATCATTTAGTATAGCTAATTTTTTTTCGTATAAAAAAAATTGAACCAATTACTAAAAAGTTGGATTTCATGTTATATTTTAATTTTTTTCTCCATATAATACTTGAAATAGTATTGAATATCTTATATTTTGCTAATAAGAATTGAAAAAATCAAGAAATAAAGCGCATAAAAGAATTTTTTTTTTTCAATTTTTCTACTTTTGATATGCAACTTTAAAAAAATAAAAGAGTAATGAAAAAAAGAACACGTCAAATTCTTAATACAATTTAATTTTGTTGAAATTGAATCGATTTTTCTGATCAATCCACCATAAAATATAACAAATAAAAAAAAAATTTCGAATAACTGAATTTTTCAATTTTTTATTTCAAAGTTGAAACTAAGAGCTGATAATTTTTCAAAACTAATAAGCAATTGAATGTTTATAATAAAAAATAAATTATAAATAAAAAATAAAAATTTTCAATTACATTAATTAGAAATAAAACAAGAATAAACATGTCACGGAGTGCAAAAGAGCAGTTAGGTTGCAAAATTAATAGAGTTGCAATGATGAATAATTAATCGACGAACGCTGATTTACATTCGATGGAACGACAAATCTGACTAGACCACGCACTGCAATCTGTACTCGTTTATCCCCTCCATAAGCGTGCTCCAACAAGAAAATTACATTACAATTAACGATAAAATAACAACAACAAATTATAATCGAAATAAAAATAATAAAAAACAAACATGGAAACGGGAAAAGGAAGAAAGAAGGTCCGAACGCAGGTGGTCTTACTGTTTTTATTGTTGACACTTTTCACGACATTTGGATCAGGTAAGTTTACTTCTTCAGAAGACTACAATACTTTACTTTCTCGCTATCGTAAAATACAATACAGGCTTACACTTGGAGGCTTTGTGCGTTTGTGTACATTGTACGGTTAGGTCTGCGATGAGGCGACAAGAGTTAGACAACGACCTGCATCGACGCACTTTGTAAAATAAAAAAAATAAATATATATATTTAGGATGTATACATACGTAGTATATAGCTTATGCAGATTATACTTAACATATGCAGATGGTTCATATCTTTCTTTACGTACATACGATACTCATATTTAATGATAGAATTTAATTTATTCTTGTGTAGTTATATGTTATATCTTTAAATATTAGGGGAGATTTTAAATGTTAATTTTTTGTTAATATTCATTTTTTTTATCCATTGTTGCTAAGATCCCGTTAAAAAATTTATCTTACGCATTTTTAGTAGATCCATATCTGAAAAGATTAATTCTATTTGAACTTTTTGAGATTCGATCTATATGCTGCATACGAAATAAACGATTTTTTTCAGTGAAGCGCAATACGTGAAAACTATTGAATATGTCAGAAGAGAACTTTTGATCACTTTCTCGATGCAAAATCATTGGCAGATAGTTTTAGTATATTTATTTTGTAAATTCATTATCATAAATAGTTTTTCTATCAATAAAAACAAAAGGTTGATAAAAAAAGTAAACTTTTTTTGTTGCTAGGAAATTTTTCTTTTTTGGTTTTACCTTTCGTAGATGTACAAAATATAAAAGTTAAATTTTCGTTTGAATTGAATTTATGATTTAGATCGCGACGGATCTAAATTGAATGCAAGATTTCGATAGTCAAAGATTTAAATCATTTTATTGTTTCTCAAGAATAGTGAGAAAATTCTATCAGAAATTCCTCTATCTCTTCACGTACACTAATAGAAGGATTTCTCAGCATTTAAGAAAATTTCTTCGTATTTAAGAAATCATTTCTTAAACATCACTTCTTAGTATTTAAAAATATTTCTTAGTATTTAAGAAATATTTCTTAAATACTAAGAAATATTTTTTAAATTCTAAGACATGATTTCTTAAATACAAAGAAATCTTTTTAAATGCTACGAAAACCTTCCATCAGTGTAAAGAATAAATTCCTAATTTGCGTTTCTGCGATTTTAATTCTGAATAATATATTATCTATTTAGAAAAGTAAAAAAATTTGATTTGAATTTTTTTAATTCAAAAATTTCAAAAATTATGTGTATCAAAGATTTAATTATGATTACATTGATTACTAAGTTTTGATTTTATCCTGATCAAATAGCAGTGCCATGTGCTCGTTAAAACGTTTCCTGATATGATCTGATATATCAACGTGTAATTTTTAAAATGTCCTGATGTTGTTTAATTTGAAAATTGGGTATACGATATGATAATTGACGCCCATACTTTTAAAAATTATATAAAAGTTAATAACCATTATCACAATATATATTTTTATCCTCATCAGGCTACATCAGAAAAATTTTTTTATAGATGACCATTCAAAATCAAAAAACTAATTTTCTTGAGCTGATTTATTTTATTTTAATGAAGCATTCTTCACAAAATTTTTTACTTAGAAAAATTAAGCTTAAGTTAAATTAGGTTTATTTTTTTTATTATTGAGCAAACAAATTGTGTAACTTGAAAAGAAAAAGCTAAACAATGAATCTGATAATTTATTATTGTAAAGATCATATAATGAAAATAAAAAATATAACAATAATTGATACATTTCATGTACATTTGGGTGAAATAATTGAAATACAGTAGCGGAATTATTATACTAGATTATTATTATATTATAAGCCAGGGTGATGCGTATTAGTAACATTGAGCAGAAAATCAATATTAGGTACAACGCAACAGGTTAACATAATAATTCAATAAATAATAATCATCATTTACAACTAATAGGAATGATTATTTTATCAAAATCATCGAAATGCTGTCAATTGCTTTCCGTGTTATTTAACATTTACATGTGTAGCAAAAATGTTATTGTAAAGGTCCATTCATGAAATTGTTTTAAAATAAATTTATATATTTGCAAAAATAAACATGATAATTCTTCAATTTAAAAATAAACTTTGATTCTATTGATTTTTCGAAATTAAATTTTTTTAGATAAATTATAAATTTATTAAGCAGCAATTTATGTAAGCAATAAATTTAAGCCTTATTACAATCTGTTATATCGTTATTTTCTTATTAACTTGAAAGCAAACATGTATAATTAATTTTCCGACAAATTTAATATCCAATCAGAGAGTAAATTATCTTCAGTAGAGTACAGTAATTGAACAACGCTACCTTCGATTTTCTGTGGTACTTGTATTCGTTATTAACGTCATAACACTATCAGTTAGTTTTTTTAATTTTTTTTTCTCTGTATTGAATCAGAATCGATCTTAAGCGATACTCATTTATATTATCTAGTATATTTTTTATTCATATGAAAAAATTTATACGACCGGTTTTAAAGCTTGAGTTTTTATTAGACATATATAAACCGAACTATAAATGCATGAGCATTTTACAGCACACTAGGAAGTATAGAAATTAAACCGTCCATCATCCCTCGCGTTTGGTTATGACACTGCGTAGGCAGACCATCAACAAAATTTAGAGCAATTCACACTACACATCATATAATATCCGTTATTTTCTTATTATAATCCATCGTCAAATCTCGAAAAATAAAGTAGCTATATCAGTGTTGATGGTTCCTGGAACAGACAAGAAATATATTGATTTTATGCTTCACTAAAGTGAATAGTTTTTACACTGTTTTGTACATTCCAAGTACATAAAATTAACTAGAAATTTTGAGGAAACTCGATTATCAGTTTCTTTGATTTCCTGAAATTACTTAAATAAAATTTTCATTACTTTTTATTTTTTCATCATTTATTCATGCATTTAAAATGATTAAAATAATATATTTTTAGTAAATTCGTTGGAATGATAAGAAACATAGAAGAATAAACGTGTAAAATAATATCTTTTATAGACGATTCAATCAGAAACATTAATTTTGTTCTGTCACACTGGATTTTAGTTAAAACTAAAGACTGCATTGTTTCTCGTGTCGCACCACCACAAAATGTAAGGGGGTGCGTACACATTAATATCTATATAGCTGTGGTTACTCAGGAAAAAAACCGCCAAATGCAGTCGCAGTGTCTCGTTTTCACGCACAATGATCATGGTAAAGAACTGAGCAAATCCTTGGGGCATTTCTTTTTTTATGAGTAAGGACCAAAAAAATAGTGCAATTGTTAAAAATTTTTGATAAATATTTTTAAGCTAGAAACATAGTTTGGAATCGTATTTCGAAATCTAGTTTAAAAATAACTTTTTGAAGTTTTTTTTAGTGATGTATATTGTAAATTGTAACAGTATTTAATGGGAAAGAACATATATAAATATTTATGCAACAAAAAATAAAGCACGCCAAAAAAATTTTTTACCTAAAGTATATTTTTGCGATATCAATTCAATAAAATATATGCATTCAAGAAAAATACCATTATCGAAAATTATTCTCCGAAAATCGATACGAAATTTCTTGCAAAATCGTTTTATCTCATCACACTCATATGTTATTTTATAAAAAAAAAACTTTGTTTTGTGAAAATTACATTTTCCATTGCATTTTCGCAAAATATATCAAAGTAACAAATTTCTCGTAAAATTTACCATAGATTTTTTTAAACAAATATATATTCACATAATAAATATCATATTTTTCTACTGTCATAATTCTAATTCTTACTGAATTTTATTTCGTCCTCACTAAACAAAATTGAAAAAATAATAATTATCTACCCTAACAAACGTAAAAATTGAACACGATACAATAAATTGATGTTCAGAAAATTTTAATTAAGAACTAGAAAAATTGCATATTTTAAATTCTTAAACTATAAAAAAAATTCTTTGACTTTCTATTTAAAAGTTTATAAATTTGTTACAAAGGAAAATAAAATTTAAAAAAAATCCACGTACACACAAGTTGTCGATAGCTCAATTCAATTTTTATGGCGAGAAATTAGTTGGCCATGAAACTAAAATATCGCGAAACTCAAGCAGATTATAATTATCTAAAAAAATACCTAGTAGTCCAAACTTTAGGTTAAAAGTATAGATTTATCAATATTTTCTCCACTCGAAGATCCCATGTATAATCCAAAAAATTAACCCAATCTTTTTATCATTACATACAGATAAAAAATGATCAAACTACACCCTATAGGAGTAGAAGACTTTTATAAACGTCATCGCTTCATGACTACAGACTACAGTGTGTTAATGTAATAATAAAAAGGGATTGACGGTGATAGTAATAGTGATAGTGAATAATCGTGTGAATACACAATACATCCATCCATTTGCACTTACATATATCTATGAATTGATATAGTTTGCGGCTGCGGCAGCAAACGATCGAAAAAGCACAAGGCCGCTAGATACACCGTTGAAGATAAAAATTTATCGTGAATAGGGACATTGATTTAGGGTTTGTCGTAGAACAGTATGGAGCACACCATACAGGGATAAAGGCTTTGCATATGGTATTGACACTGTAAAAAAAAAAAAAAAAAAAGTTGCAGGGACGGCCTTCAGGGTCAACCGTTTTCCTAATTTTTAAATGAATGTTATTATTTTAAGAAAAAAGTTCTCTTTTATATTTGTTTAAGTTATAAGCTTTAATTTAAAAATATTAAAAGTTCTTGCTAATGTGGTTTATTTGAAATTGTTCGACCAAATCAAAAATTAGCTAAATATTTAGAAAAACATATTGCATGCACTCTCGATTGTCGTGAATTAAAACCCAATAGTGGCTGCCGAAACATTTTTTCACAAAAAGATTTTTGACCAATTTCCTTTTATTTGGTTTTAGATTTTATTTGGTTTGTCGTCGAATAAAATAAAGTGAATTAAAGTGGAAAGGAATAAATGTGTGGGATGATATTTTTTCAAACTCCCGAAAGATGAAACATTTAAAACAATAATTTGAAAGAGAAAATCTCCTTACAAAGTATCTTAGGGTAATAAAAGCAAAATAAGTGAAAATTTAGTTATTTGAAAGCGAGAAAATTTTGAATTATAATTTACAGTGCGGTAACATGATAATATTGAAAAAATTTAGTGCAATTAATCTTTCAAATGATCTTTTAAAATAATGATCCAAAAAGTCATCATTTAAAAAAATAATATATATGACCTTAATTTGTGTTTTATCTTGTGCATTTTACAAAGAACGATGTCAAAAATTTGAGTTAGTCTTGAAAGCTTTAATATTATTTTTTCAGAATTAATATTGCCTATATTCATGTCCAGTATATCAAATTTTTGAGTTCTTCAAGTTTAAAAACGTATAAGTTTCATTTTCTGTCTAAAGTCCTTATCAATTTATCCACATCGCTCATCCTTCAGACAAAATATTGTCGTAAAATTCAATTTGGAAATTTTATTCCATCGATTCAGACAAATTTAGCCTTGTAAAATATCTAAGGACCATTTTTACTCTAAAAACTGTTAAAGTATTACACCTAGTTTTGTGGAAACGCAGCTCCTAAATACATAAAAGAAACTATCTCAACTACTACCAATAAACCCGTTTAATGTAAAATACAATCCATTTATGTAAGTGTTTATAAACTCTACCCAAGATTCTATAGCGATATAACCTAGGGATTGCTCCCTCGGTATACTATTATTACTATTCGAAACTATATTCCCTTCAATTTAAATCTAAGAACTACTGCTAAAAAGTAAAACAGAGGATCTCAGTCTTTAATGTAATTGTACATCCGTAAGAGGAATATTTGAAGTCTTAATAACTATTTTTTAAAAATTGAAAAAAAAAAAAAAACAAAAACAAATTTCTGCTCCTTAGTACACTACCGACCAAATTTTGAAAAATAAAAAAGAACATTGTTGCTTCCAGTCCGTGTGAAAATTAAAAAGTTATTATTTTATTTTTTCAAAATGCGTGTAGATAGAAAAATTAACTTTTCGAAGACAAAAAACCTTGAATCACGAAAGTCAATTTGGAGAATTTGATTGTTTTACATCAAGTAGAAAAGTTTTGGACCAAATAATATTTTTTTATCAAAGCGAAGAATTCATTCAAGTTTAAATGTATTAGTATTTTCATAGAGCATTAAATTAAATTTTTTATTGGACATTGTTTCTATTAATCATTAAACATAATTTCTTAATAGAAAATATTTACATTAATCGAGAAATTTAATTTTTCAGCAGAAAAATAATGTATAATTTATTTAATTTTATTATTTCAAGGGATACTTTTATTGGAAAAAGAACTGTAATTTGGTAATTTATTATTTTTCCATTAATAACTTCGCTAATCTACACAGTAAAAAATTTTACGTCATTGCGGCAAAAAACAGTGTTAAAAATTTTGGTGTTAAATATTTAACACTTCTATTTATAAATTTAACACTTATTCTGTTAAATCAACACAAATAAGTGTTAAATATTTAACGTAAAAATTTTTAACACAAAGTTTTTTCACGCAATGACGCAAAATTTGTTACTGTGTAATTCATTCTTCTGTTAATCCATAAAATTTCAATCTTTTCATTTTTCCCGTGCAAAAAAAAAATTCTGATTTAAGATTGAAATTCATATTTTGACACAGATATGAATTAGTTTCGAGATCATTTCGTATTTGAAATTGATTTGTAAATAGAAATTAGCACGCCTGCACAGAAAAAAAAATGTTCTTGAATCAAGTATATATTTTTGAAGAGCTCAATATTCTTGATTTGAGTAGAAAAATTTTCTTGATTTGAGGAAATTTTACTTAATTCAAGAATTTTTCGTTTTGATTCAAGACAATTACCTTCTTCAAAATTATATTCTTGGTTCAAGAATTTTTCTCTTGAATCAAGTTAATTTTTTTTTCTGTGTGAAGAAATTTCGATCCTGCTTTAGAACCTTAATAAAGACTTGAAAATATTTAGGATAAATTTTATCTATAAAATATTCTTAAGTTTTTATTAAAATTCTAAAGCAGAATCAAAATTTCTACAGGCGTGCTAATTTCTATTTACAAATTTGGATTGATGTAGTTACTTACAACAGTATAAATTTATGAATCATCGAAATAATAACTTATTTTGAACTTGGCATTGCATCCGAAGCCTTCCTTAAATTATAAAATATTTGAATATATCTATCGGCATCTGGCAGTAGTATTATCTTACTATAGTCCTCCATATGATATGTGACGAGTAGGCATCTTCTACCTTACGGCATACGTCGAGTAGTGGTGGAACTATCTGTGGAACAGTACAGTGGTGGTAGAGGAATCATACATACTAGAGCTAGTATAGGATGAGTAGACTCGCTTGATAACGTAGTGGGGCAAGCGACGCGATATTATATAAAAAGTGGGGAGTTGTTAGCCAGAAGAGATTGGTCTTATAAAGGTGTTCGCAAACGCGACTGGCGGAACAAATTCGCGAAACGAATTCGAATGGAAGACTGCGAATGGAAGCGTGGGAGGATGCAGAAATAAATTCTATTTTCAAAGCATCAAAACAGTGAATAAAATTTTGAATGTATCAATTAAAGCCGATTGATTTGGATAATATTCTATCTTCATCGTTTTAAACGTAAGCATGAATAATCCAGCAAAAGTATGTCAATATTAATAAATCAAGAAACTAAAATTAAAAAAAAAATTCTTCGAGATTGCAAACACATAAGTTTGAGTATTTCAACTTTTTGTAAGTTATTGGTTCTTATATTTAATCGATTTAAATCGATTGTTTCCTTATTTAAGTAAGATAAACTTCATTAGTAACAATTAGCGAAGCGTTGAGGTAGTGTTCTACTCTCAACATTTCAAAAAATACATTTCAATTACAATTATTTTGTTTAACATAGTCAATAATAACATTAAAAATAATCTTTTCTGGACGTCCTTGTCTCTGTTCTGTGTTTATGGATTGGTGTATGTGGCAGGGAAATCGGTCGAAGAAATGATCGTATCGGAATAATTATTTTTTTATTATCTAAAGTAATACATGACGGACTTTCTCAATTAATATGA